>MU864364.1:0-209268 GCA_033296905.1 Podospora australis
TTGCAGCACCACTGCGGGGCAACTGCGGGGCCACCATTCCCTTGTGGCTTGCCATGTGGCTGCGCCAATGGCTTGTCAGTGGGCACGCCTCACAACAGACACTCAAGGTGGAAAACTTCTAGAAGCTTAGGTAACTGAGGTCATAGCTCCCAGTCCAACAGCAGCAGTGGGATTGGAGCTGACAGGGAGCTTCCTCGGTGGCCTAAGGGCTAAGGCATCCAATGTCTCGGCAGAGCTGCACGTCATTCGCCATTCACCCCGGCTCCGGCCTTATCCCTGCCGAGCGATGGAAACTCCATGAGGGAGAGCTTCGGCTTCCCGAGGTTCATCACAAGTTGATAACTCCACACTTTCAACGACAGCTTCAGGTGAAAGGTATGAGATATAAAAGTTTATTTCTTCATATTTCGTAAACTTAGAGTTGATACGAATTCCTGAAACAGATCATCTCGTCCGGATTCGTCATTGTTTGTTTTCAGTTAAAAGTATGTTGCCACAATTTGCCCCGCCCCCGCCTTCACCCCTATAGATAGAGCCGAGTCCCCTTTGTTCAGCCTCTCTCAAAGAAACCGTGCAGACAAACTCATTCTCTCTTCTTCCAGACAAACCGTTTCATCACAAAATTAAATAAATACAATGGCTGGCAGATTCGAGCCCAAGAACCCAGTTCAGCTGGCCCCTCCCAAGGATGACCCAATCTCCGTTGAGGAGCTGGCAAAGGCAAACGGTATGCATCTTCAAAACTGCACAAACAGACAAAAATTCCATCTGGCATGAGTGCTAACAAATAAAATCCAGGCGTTGAGGGCGCAAAGTGCTACGTCGCCATCAAGGGCATTGTTTATGATGTGACGGGCAACAAGGCGTACCAGCCCGGTGGCTCATACCACGGTATGTCTTTCCCCCCCTCCAGTCTTCAACAAAGTTTCTAACAAGCAAAAACAGTATTCGCAGGCAAGGACGCCTCAGCAGCCCTGGGCAAGACCTCGACCAAGCCCGAGGATGTCTCCGCGGACTGGTCAGGGTTGTCGGACAAGGAGAAGGAAACGCTGAACGACTGGGTTACTTTCTTCTCCAAGAGGTATAACGTTGTCGGCAAGGTGGAGGGTGCCACGAACTTTGCTTGAGACTCTTTTGTCTTGTCTGTTATCTTGTTTAGGGAAAGCGATGGCAGTAGGCGCAGGGCTTGTGGCAAATTGAGATTCGTTCGAATAACCCGGGCTTTCCTTTGGCAGTGTGGAAGTGCGGGTTGCATGGAGATCACTACAGCTTCGCTTTTATGCCTGGCAGTGTTGACACAGCAGTGTCCATGGTAGGCCTCAACACCATCCGGCATTCTGGCCATCAGTTGCCAACACCCGCGTCAACACCACAGCCGTCCCAGTAACCACGCCAACCGGCAGCATCACCTGACCTGTCACCAACAAATGGCCAAAGCTCCTCCGTCCTCGATCTCCCACCGACCAGTTAGAGGGTATATGTAGTTGGTCCCGCGTCCCTAATAAAGCCCAGGTCTCCCGGATGGCCATCTGGTCAAACGGGGAGGCCCGGCGTGTTCCAAAAAGTTCCAAGTTAACTCCTTCAGAGTTCCAAGAAAGAGATCATCTGTTCGAATCACGTTCAAAACAAAATAGAAGTAAATCCCTTCGCGGGGTTTCGTAGCTGGCCACCTTAGGGTGCTCGGTGAGCTTTTGCTATTTTCATCGATTTTAAGTTTTTTTTGACTTTCTTTTTACTTTTTGATGGTGTACATGATTGGGGTTGATGGAATTGATCCGACCTTTAGCCTGCAGCTTCACCGTCCTGCCGAGGAGAACCTCTACGTTGTTGTCATGATCTTGACTTGTACTCTCGTGGTGACACATGGAAAGCTCTCGTGTGCAACCGTCAAGATCACTTGGCAATTGTGAGACGTAGTGCAGCTGTCCCTATCTACTCAGGTCTTAACATCTGAGGAGCATTCTACTCGGAAGGCTCCGATGGGGTTGTCAGGTCTAGTTGCTGTCAGGGTCCGTTGGGAAGGGAGGCTCGGGACAGTTGAATAATGGTAATACCCACGCGAAACGTTGTCGACGGTTTGCAATACTCAGTTACCTCGGTCTAGATGGTGAGGTTGCATGGCACCATGTGGTACTTCAAGCCGCCCACTGTGGATATCATTGTCCATGTTTCTACCCTACTGTCGCAGGCCGCTGTTTCTCTGCATGAACTGCTCTATGCTGTGATGTATGCAGCTATTCGGGTAGAATAGCACTGCATGTCGGGTATGATATTGGTAGGCAGCAAGCAGCCTATAGCTCCGAATTTCGGAACTAATAATATACCTCGGAACTGAAGTGGCTTGGAAGTCTGAAAATCGTGTGAAGAGACGAGCAGTGCCTGGGTCGCCCGTTACGGAGAGGGGAAAGACAGGTAACACCGCATGTGTGATCCGGCAGATGGCAGGACAATGTCTTTGATGTAATATGGGTCCTCGTGGCACTTTGGGATTTACTTGTAGGTGGCGGAGAGAACCTTCTGAGTGTGTAACGGACAGCTGGAGATACAGGGTGCTCTGTCCTACGGTTGTGCTCAGGGGATTGAGCAGTAGGTACGTTTACGTCTGGAAAATAGCTTGCGAGGTCTTTTAGGAGAACGATTGAGAGCGATTGAAGGGTGAAAAGGTATTGTTGCGTATGAAGATGAAGGAATTCATTGTTTGAACTCGAGACTTAATACGATGGGGTTCAACGAACAAAAGGAAATGGTATAATATAAGGGCCCAGTTTCCAATTCTTTCCGGTATCAGTAAATTGTTTGCCCTTGCCATCGCCCATGTTCACTACACTTTTCAGCATGCGCGTGCTGTTTACCGATGGCCTATAGAGAGACGTTAGAAGGCTGTGTACCGCTACTGGGAGGTGGCAACATCTAGATCAAGAGAAGCTGTGACTCACCAGGATTCGAGGCATACCATGCCGCCATGGCATGAGTCTCGGCTTCTCTCCTCTGGCGCTCGTTCTCTTCGCAGGAGTCGCAGGCACGGGTTTGGTCCCAGCAATGTCTCAGTCTTTTCACGTAGTTGCAGATATGGCCGGGATTGTTCCGGGCTCGATGACAGTGCGACTTGAGCCGGAAGTCGGAGTGTTGGCAGGTCCAGATGAACTCTTCGTAGTCGCACATATCGATATAAAGCAAGATAGAGGGGGTGAGGAGAATAGAGTTTGGCTCTTTTTGTGGATGAGGTCTTGTTATGAGTTGATGATCTCGACCGATGAAGAACAAGTGATGATGGCGATTTCTGCTTCTCGAGATGGGGAGAGACGAGTCGACCTACCTCGACTATATACGTAGACAGTTTCTACAAGATCAACGAGACACTACCACGTTACCTGCCCCATTCACAGAAAGCAGAATCTTCTCGATTCAATCTAGATCTCCAAGTTCACACACCATCCAGCACTATCACAAAGCAAGGACGGCCAATACTCCGGCCCCCCTCTCTCCCAATGGTGGCGGGAGGTCGTGGAGGAAACGGGTCTGTGAGACCACGAAATAAGTGGAATGGAGGCAATCAATGACAACGCATGGGCATTGCCAGCCAGCTGGAAAATGATAGATCACTTACAATTCACCGGAGAAGCCCGATCATGATTCGTGATTTCCTGGCATCTTGTCTCTTGAGTGGGCTTTGATGACGATGCGTGCAGTCGTGCTAGGTCTAGAGACTGTCTTTTCGGGCACACTACACCACATATCCTGCATGTCAAGCAAACACGAGGTGTGGGGGTTGGTCCACACACCGAAAGTGCCGGCGAGGAGAAGTGTGTTCAAGCGGCCGACAGGTGGTGTGCTACATTACAAGATAACCTACTCATGATAGCTCTCGAGATGATTCCAGACCGCAGGGCAAGACCTACATCGCGAGAAGTCGAATCCACTGGTGATCAACCATTCAACGTACCTCTTTCCCTCCAGAAGATCGGATCAACTTTGATCAATTCTGTGACAAGCCAGGCTGCTAGCGAAATCGGCGAAGCTCGAGGCACAAGGACGTGATGTCAAGGGATCCCCAATAACTCTGCCTGCGAGAGCCCGAAGACCGTACCCCAAGGAATCGGCCCGCCTTCGGGAGAATATCGAAAGGTGAGAGCCGAACTGGTGGGTGGAAGCGAGACCCGGTAGGTGGGTTAGCATGCAAACGGAGGCGAGCTGTGAATGATGAAGCAAGCTGAAAGCTGCTTTAGTCTGGAAAACACATGTGAGGAGGTCGAGCTTTGTCACAAGACTCGAGAGTCTGAAGCAGGAACTAATTAATATGATATGTCAGTTTCTCAAGAGACGGCAACTAGAGCCAAGCGTGCAAACGCTTTCTACAGGGCTGTGACAGCTCCAAGCTAGTGACGGGAAACGCGGTCGGCATGCGAATTAGGCAAGCCGCAAAGGAGAGGTGAAGGCTTGGGACATGATGCTGTGTTGGACAAACAAGTCTTTTGTCCAATCCTAGCAATCTTAACCATGCCACAAGGGCCCATCATATCTGCAGCTATCCGTTTGAGTTTTCGAGCCAGCCGCTCTTCCTTTCGACGGACCGATACGGGTCTGCCGGTCGGGACACTTCCCCGGAGACTTGAACCTGGTTAGTTCAAGCATTCAAGGTTGTCGATCAATGAAGAAATGCAGTTTGCTACTCGATGGCGCATTTTCAGCTTCATTCCAAGAAGCCACTGCAAGGACTGCTACTTGAGTCTGGCCCTGGAGTACAATCATGATCTTGATGGCATGTGGATGGATACTAACTGCAGTGATGAGCAAAGAGCAAAGACAAATCCCACGAATATCCGGTATGACTATCAGTGGTGGCGCCATATGTCGAACATAATGGAAGAAACAATATTTGTCCTTCAGACGACAACACATGAAAACCTCTGACAACCTCTTGGAACCTTCCCACCATAACACCATGCTCGAGCACACCTCAGTCGATTCCATTGGGAAAGCTCCGCGACCGGACACGGTGGAAAGTGTGCAGAGTCTTGCAGGCCTTTTACCTGCATTTGCCCACCTGTGCCCAAAACTCTTGAGAGAGAAACAGATCGTGTACACAAAGTGAGGCAGGTGTAACAGGTCGTCCAATGAACAGAGGCGGTGGCGGACCACGTGATCGCACACGCACTCCATATTTGTAATTGCTCACTTCACCGAGTTCAAGTAGCTCTGATTGGCTTTGCCCAGCTTGTCACCGAAAAAAAAGAGGCGGAAAAGTGAGGCGGACGTTTGTTTGAGGACGCCAAGAACTGTCGTGGTTGCCTGCCTGTCTGACGTTGCGGATGCCTCTTCAACTGTTGGGTTCCCTCTCTCCTCCCGCACTTTTCTCACCTGCAGTGCAGCACCACTAACGAACATCAGTCGATCAGCCATTTTTTGACACATCTTGAAGCAAACAAACTGCCTGCGGGTCAGTCTGTCAATGAACCATTTTATCACTTTATCGTTGGGAGCCTAGTTGCGATCGTCGAGTTTCGAGTTTCTTGGTGTCCAGTAAAGCAAGATCGAGAAGGCGTTCATTCCATACGCAACGGCAAAACGCAAGCAGCTTGAACCCGTCCCGAAATGTCAAGTCGAGGCCGAGAAAGACTCTCTCCTGCCTTTCTTTGCGCCTGCACCTAGCATCTACGCATTCATCTTTTTTTTGGCTTTGATATTTACTTAAGTTAGTTCTTGATTCCTTCATCATGCTTCACCTTCCTTCCTCTTGTCCGCACAGTGCTGGTGGACAGTATTGGTGGTTGCAAGTTGGGTCGGTTGATGGCTCTCCTCCTTGAGCCTCCAAGTCCAACTGCCAAGACCCTTTTATTCCACCACTTCCTTGCCATATCCACTGCTAGGATGCTCTCCATTGAGTCAAATGTTGGCCTCAGCCAACGTCACAAGGACAACCCTGTTAACAACTTGTTAGATAGCCACCTTATATCAACGACATACGTTTGTGACGACTGTTCGCTTTTTGGGAATAACATACACTCGCCAGCCAGCCGGTGTGGAGGCGTTGAACCGGGAACCGTGCCTGCTATTACTGCAGCATCATGTCGCAACGCTCACACTATCCCCAGCATGATGGCTTCGCAGTATGACCCTCCACCTGAACCTTTCTCTATGATCCAGTTTCTGACTTGACTTGCACTGGTTTAGTCAATACCTTTTGGTGTGCCCGATCAAAACCCTGACTCCCCGGACCCGCTCAATACAATGGATGGCCTAGGAGGTCACCAGAATGCTGCCGCCCAACCGTATGAACAGTTTACGGCGACGACCACACATGGGGCGGGCAGCCAGAACGCCTTTGCAAATAACAACCGATATAACAACAACCAGAGCCAGCAGAACTTGGGATTGGAACGTGAGATCTACAAATTCATCCAGAACCAGCAACAGAGTCGATTCGAGCCATGGAACCCTGTCAGAGCGGCTGCTGTCACATCTCCTTGGACCTCCAACTTCTCGTCGACAAGCTTCAGTGGATATAGAGACACTGCTCCACCTCCCTCAGAGGCCGATACGATTGGCCCAAGTGCAGCGAAACTTTTGTCTGATTCTGGATATGGAAGTGCCGCAAGACACAGTATTGGTATTCCCTCCTACAATGGGGACGACAATGCCGAAACGCGAAGTCTAGTACAGCAGTATCATCAACATGGCCTCAGTTTGGAGACCGTCAGTAACGCCACGCACGAGAGGCCTCGAAAAAGAAGAGCTCGGAGTCAGCGGGGCGCTGGTTCGACCACGTCAGGAGTCAAGCATCTGAAGTGTCCGGACTGCTCTAACTTTTCTGCCAAGACACCCTCTGAATTAAAGTAGGTGCTGCTCGTGGTGGATTGTTGTTGTTGTTGTTGTTGTTGTTGTTGTTGTTGTTGTTGTTGTTGTTGTTGTTGTTGTTGTTGTTGTTGCTAATAGGATGCGGGCAGAAAACACAGAGCTAGGCATGAAAAGCCCTATAAGTGCGATATCGAAAACTGCCCTAAAGCCAAGGAGGGATTCAGCACTAGCAATGATCTTGATCGGCACAAGATTTGCGTTCATAAGGTTTATAGGGCCGATGCCAGCATATATCGGTGCAACTTGGACGAGTGCAAAGATAAACCAAAAGACTGGCCGAGACAGGATAACTTCAGGCAACATATCAGGAGGGTGCATCGTATGGACCCACCCAGTGACTTGAGTCAATTCCTATACAAGTACGTTAACTTTCTTTCCGATGATCGGGGCCAAACGCTTACTTTGGGATTACGCAGCCCAAATAACGCAGTGAATCAATCTTTGATCGGCGTGTCAGAGCACACACCTTCCGAGGCGGGGAGGCATGTCGCTTCTCACCAGGTTTCTCAGTTATCATGGCCAGTTCTGGAACAAAGCCAGGTCATACCCACAGGACTTTTACACAGTAACTCTGGAAATCTTGGGGTCGTCCAGCCGGCTGACTTGCATCATTTTCCGACCCCATCTGTCATGGACCAGTCAGTGTTGGACCGGTCAGAATATGCTTCCCTTATGAGTCCGACCAACTATCATTCCCAGGACCAAGGCACCTTGGACAACGGAGGCCTTTCTGTAGACATGGAGCTCCTGACAGGACTTATACAGCCTAGGTTCCAGCGAGATGATGGATCTGCGCCCCGGGAGTTGCCGTTGGATGATCAGTCATGCGTTGCCCCAAACAGGTTGAGCCACACTAGCATGGAAGTCTGCCACATGGAACAGGCACTGGAGATAGCAACGCCCCACAAAGAGGTAATTCAACTAGAAGATGACAGCCCTAGCGTTTATCAGGAGACCAAGGCCTTTACGGACCACCACCAGCCTCAGGCTGAATTAGCAATCTCGCCGGATGCCATGGTTTTGGATATAAATGAGCCCATCCAGGATAGCGCTTCTGACCATGGACTTGAGTTTGAGGAGACCCAGGAGGCACAGCATGATGGTACCGCCGATCTACAGATTCTTAGCAAGCTCTCTGAACATCTCGCATCAGAAAGTTCCCCTGACGCACCGAGCTCGCCTGAACTCCTCGTCACCCCCTCTCCTCCGGTGTCTAACACATACACACCACATCAGGCAGATCCCGAAGATGTCGAGGCGGTTGCCTTGGCTGCGTTGAAGTCTCTGATGTCGCTTAAAGAAAAGGGTGGCTTGAAAGACACAGGGGTACTCGACAGGCTGATCATGGGACTGGGGTACCAGAAGTCTGAAGAACTTGACACCAAGGACATCAAGGTACCAAGTACGCCCTCGGTCCAGTCTGACGCTGGAAGCCACAGGTGCAACAAATGTGGCAAGACTTTCAACAGGCCCTGTGAGCTCAAGTAAGAACTGCCTTCCTCGTTTCGCTTGAAAGCAAGCGCTAACAGTATGTACAGGAAACACCTCAAGCGCCACGAGAAGCCCTACGCCTGTACCTTTCACCAGTGCGACAAGCGCTTCGGCAGCAAGAATGACTGGAAGCGGCACGAGAATAGCCAGCACTACCAGCTCGAAATCTGGCGGTGTGTCGAAGTAACAGGAGGCGAGGGCCTCGATCACGCCTGTGGTAAGGTGTATCACAGGCGCGAATCGCTGAAGGCGCATCTTGAAAAAGACCACCAGATGAAGGACTGGGCCCTGGTCGAGAAGAAGCTCGAGGAGTTCCGGCATGGCCGAAACTTTGAGTCACGCTTCTGGTGCGGCTTCTGTGTCAAGACAATTGAGCCTCAAGGCTGTGGCGGTCCAGCACACAGCGAGCGGTTTGATCATATCGATGACCACTTCATGGGCAAGAACGGCTTTGAGAAGGCTTACATCGCCACCTGGAAGAGCCTGGACGCCGCTAATTTGGCAGACTCTTCCCTAAGCAGTCAGGCGGCGCGGCAGGCGGCAGATGTTAGTTCTCGAAAGCGTGGGCTAGAAGACGAGGCTGACAATGCTGCATCTTTGCTATCTTCTTCTTCTGCCCCCAGATCATCTTCAGGGAAGACCAAGAAGAAGAGGAGGGGCGGCAAGGCAGATGTATTCTGGACTTGTGTAGGTGTTCTTTCTATTACTACTCTGCGTGCGCGTTACTGACTTGGCTCTCACAGTGCCATTGCGGCGAATGCTGGAATGTTGATGTCACCAACCAATGTATGGATGCCTGCAACCACACCCAATGCGGTGCCTGTCCGACCTGGATCTATGACGCGGTCCAAGAAAGAGACGGGAACGAGAAGGCCGCGGCCTCGACCATGGCTCCTCAGGGGAGTTTCCGTTCTAGTCTTACCTGATGATCTTTTTTTTTTTACTTTTCTCTGTTTCTTTTCTCTGTTTCCTTTCCTATATCTTTGGCTCAGTCAAATTGGGTTAGGCCATCTGACTTTTTTTGGTTCCGGCATACCGTTGCTTTTGGCTTTGCGTTCTTTCAGCGGTTCGATTGTTTTGGATGCGAGGCTGTGGTTATTATGTGGATGGTGTCCGAGACAAGGCTCTCGGGGGCTCATAGCCTTTCAGTACATACTCTTCACCATATCCTACGAGATTGTATGAACTGGACGGTTGGAAAATTATGTTGCATGATCATGGTTGATGAGTCGATAGATACCCCTGGTGGCTTTTCTCCCCCTTTCGTTTACTCGACATTTTGCACTATAATCTGGGCTTGGATCAAATTTGCTTGGAAGGAAGCGGGCTTTGTGTTTCATATCTCTTTTATTCTGGAGACTTTCTTTGCATGCGCACGACAAATGATGTGTTTAATGGATGGCTCACTTACCTACATTACACTTGAGAGGCATTGAAGCGCTTAGTTAGGTGGAGTTGTACTCCTGATTTCTGTTTACATCTTTTGGAGATACGGCATTCGAATTGATATCGTAATGGTGGCTTGCTTGCTCTTTTCCCATTTGGCTGTCTGTCTGTCTGTTGTGGCGCTTGCGCTTACGCAGGATGCTGCTGTTGTGCTTTACACCACCCTTCACACACACGTTCTTGCGTACCATCAACAAATCATCAAGGGCGTATGGTCTAGTGGTATGACATCACATTTGCATTGGACTGTCCAAAGCCTTGTGAGGGTCCCGCGTTCGATCCGCGGTTCGTCCAAATCTTTTGACGTTTTGTATGTTTGATACAACAACAATAACAACAACAGCTCTTACGTCCCTATTTTTAGAACTCCTCATGATGAGGATTGGGACCTGCTGTATGTATGCAAGGTACGGCCTGCATGAGCTGATGATTTTGGTGAGTAGGTTGGTCATGTCTTGTTTACTACGCTACACCCTTGATCCAAGTTGCGTGTGTGTAAGTCAATTACAAGCACTTGCAAGAGATCCGCCATCCACACCACCACCACCACCACCACCACCACCACCACCACCACCACAACCACAGCAACGGATTTACTGCCTAACTACACTTCTCTTTCGTGGATACGATGATCAATCTACGAAGCTTGAGAGAATTTTATGTGCGGAAGAAATGCAAGTTAGGCGCTTGTGTTGGTCAACCGTATTTAGCCCCCACACACACTTGAGGACGGGGTATCAAGAAACTTGTAACCAACAACTCTTCCTTCTGTAACCTCCGGAAGGTATCCGACTTGTCGGTACCAGGAATTGAACTAGGTATTCAGGGCTAGCTTAGCTGAGATAGGTAGTGCAAGTCCCAGTGACGTGGTAACGTTGTTTCTTCTGCTTCTGCATCATGCTCTGTGATGGAAGCTGGCGCTTCGAAAGCACGGTTTTACTACCTAGGTACATCACCAACCAGCACTTAGGACTTGGAGTAGTTGCAGTGTGATGTTGTTTCGGGTTGTAAACGTTTCTTGTCTTGAGCCAATGAACGACAGGGCGATGGAAACAAGAGCGATGAGCTAAGTGTTAGTGTTGGGTACGAACAGTCGGGCAGTTGGATCTCTGCTCCCAGCGTATTCGTATCTTCCTTCATCACGATACTATACTACCAACAACCTGTGATCTGATAAGATGCGTGATAAATCCAAACGCTTCGATCCCCTTCCTTCAATGAGATTTGACGAGATATGATCCTACCTCGGACGAAAAGGACGGACGAAGAAGACAAACGAACGGTTGAGAGGAAGCAGAGCCGCATCTTAGTGTGCCAGTGGATCCCGTTAACGTGGGAAGAGGGTGTCATGTATGGTAGCTCACTTCCATCACTCTTGATCTTGGGATGAAAATGCAAGGGACAAGAACCAGAACCAGAACCAGGAGACCAAAATAGAACACGGTGTTTGTTGTGATTCAACCGTGAGCATCATCATTAGACTCTAGAAGCACAGTCCGGTTTCACCAGCGCTTAGATTCCTCGGTAAGTGCCACCATACCTAGACAGAGACTGTCCACTGAGAGGCAATTTCCAGATCTCGGAGAATGACGAGGGAACGGTGCCACTGTGCTTCTCTTCTTCTGGAAGAAAGGGGGGGGGGCGGGCTGGTTGGCCGTGTACGGTAACGTGGGTGGGTAAACAACCTGTATGTAGCGAGACCGAATGGGAACATGAAGGGAATTCCAGAGTGTGAGATGGGCTTGCCGCCGCCATGAGAAGCAAATCACTAAGGACTCGGTTTTGCTCGTAGAAGAGAGCGAGAGGCATTGGCAGGTGGTTGGAGGAAAAGACGTGGCTTACCGCTTCATGATCACTGGCCCAACTACCGCCCAGCAAGATCTGTCTTCCTTGCTAGAATAGTAAGGTAGGTGTCAAAGATAGAACTGGAGAGGGATGAGACGGGGCTTGCCGCTCTCGATTGGGTCTGTCTCGAGGAGATTCGTGTTCTTGGAGCCAAAGTCGGAATTCCTCAAATCGAACTCGTGTGAGCGAGTGGAGGTGAGCTTCAGGCGCTTGCTAACTTTGTGTGTGTGTATGTCGGCCTGTTTGTCCTGCTTTGGCTCCCCACACACATATGCAGGGTCAGAAGCAGGAACCACATCCACCCATCCAGGGACCTATGAGGGAAGCCAGGGGGCTTTCATGATTGCATTGTCATGGGCTGAACGTAGGTGAAGCGATTCCACACCACCACTAACTGCCTGGAGACCAATGCAGCCAAGAAGAAGCCTTCGAAGAACAAGCCACCCTGGCGTAAAGATCTTCAAGATCTTGGGTAGGTGGTGATGATGGCGGTGGTAGGGGTGGTGGCGGCGATTGCGATAATTATTACGGCTCGCCAGGTCAACCGGCAATGGTTTGCGCTTCATAGACTTTGAAGTTTCTATCTCGACGACCAAGTACAAGCGAATCATGTCAGCCTAGAGCAAGATTAAAGTTCTTACCCCTTCGGAGAAGGTGAGGTAGAACAAAACGCTAGATGAATCCCCGTAGTTGGTCTGGCTGTTTCCATGGGGCACAGAACGTAGGGACTGGAGGTACAATGTCAACCTCTTTCACCTGATACAGATGGCTGCTTGCTACCGGCATGGCTTGTGTATGTGTATGCCTGTGTGGTATGCTTAGTGGTTGTGTCTGCGTACGATCCAGAGAGCAATGTCGACACCCTTTCTTGGGAAGGTTTGCAGGGTTCAAGGATCGAGAATGCCCTGAACCGGGCTGCTTCTTACGCTTGGCTTTGGGATTTCTCGTCTTTGGACTCAGATGTGGCTGCTGTGGGTGGGTGGGCGTTTATCTGCGCCTGCTAGGTTAACTATCGGTTGATACGGTTCTTACGGAATCTACCCGGTGCGCCGCAGGAGCCAAGGCAGGGAAAGACCCGAGAGAGAACAAAAGGGCTGACCACAGAAGCCAAAAGAATTTGCGAAATACGGTCTCGATCTCTGCATGGCTTTCTTGGAAGCTGTTGGTTTTGACTAATGGAGGCGCTTAAGGCGCTTAAGACCCTCCACACATCCCTTCTATTCGTCATGGTAGAGATCATCAGGTACGGAATCTCCGTCCGAGAGGCCCTTCATCTCGGTTTTAGGTGTAATTACTGCATAGAAAAGAGTCTCGATGGGAAATTCGATGATACAGGAATGACGTTTCTGTTCATGATCACGTTTCTTTTTCGAACCACCGGCCACACTTCTTGGCTGGACCCTGAAATGGTGGTCTTGCTGAATCACAACTTGACCAGTCTCGAACCTCCCCGAACGCCATCGCGCTCTTTTGGGCTTGGTTTCCAGCCACATTCATCCCAAAGGGGTACATATACACGGGATGTTGTCTGTATGACAAGAATAGGTCACCTGCAGTCTGACTGACCTGAGACCTTTTGGGATTTGGCTCGCCGCTTTTCCTCTTAGAAAGAGAAGATATGAGTGATGGAGGTGTGGAATCCCACACTGCGCTTAGCAGTGGCAAACTTGAAGAAGCTTGAAGAGGCATTTTCTGCTGTGCTTTGTTATTCGGGAGGGCACAGAACCCAAACATTCGGAAGCTGGATATCAGATGGTTGGTAGGAGGTCCTGCTAGACGCGCAGATGGCTTGTGGGATCCAAGACAGTGTGGTAAGAAGGGCGGGGAATGGGAGCCGAACCTACTTTGCGGAGCAGATGACGCTCGTGTGCTCATTCGCTTGTCCATTCGTCACGAAAGAAGACTGTGGAGATGTTCGAGCCTCGAACGGAATTACGCCTGCCTGAAGCCTGCAGATATCTTGTCTTCAGGGGTAGTCGAGTTTGTTTCACCAGACCTTGAGAAGAACCTTGGGTCGATGAGACCCTACCTTATCTGTCTTTGTATGCATTCGGGAATGGCGAGAGGCTTTCGGCCAGGGGCATGGTTTGGGAATTTCGGGACATCGGGGTGGAAAGGGTGTCTCGTTTTGCTGGGCAGAGCCAATGGAGCGGTCCCATGGTCTGCCCTGGGTGTGGCTGGTTGTAGTTTATGATCGAAAGGCCGGGTATGAGGTCTGCTTTAGGCACGCCTATGTTGCTCGTTTTGGATTTCTGGGACGCTTGAAGTTCTGCTGTTCTATCGGGTTGTGGGGTGGACAAGAAGTGAAAGGCGGCCAGATTTGAGGCCGGCTACGTCCCGCTGCTTCGATAAGACCAACCCACGGGACCGCCTTCGGGTCTTCATCTTGGGTCTTTGTAAGTTGTTGTGCATACGTTCTTCACCGTCATTTGCCCTGTCGATAATGAAGGAGTTTGCTGGCGTTTTCTTGGCAACGGGTTGTAGTGATCTTCGACTGATGAGAGGAAAAACGTCGAGGGCAACGTCCAATAGCACACTAGAGGATCTCTCCATTTACCATACGCCGGTAGGGTGGGTTCATGATAAGGCAACTAAAATTAAGGGACGCCTTACCAGGCTCACCCTGCTATACAGTGTCGTGACATTGACAACGTCACAGTGGAAGTTAAGGGTGGCGATTGGCCGTCAGAACGAGTGCGTCCAATTGGACGGAGCAGACTGACCGAGAGAGAACCTAGCTCGAACATCGGCAAGTCGGGTCTTGTGCAGCATTGCTGTTCTACATTGTAGTTTTTCATTTGCCTGTTCAGGCGACCGAAGGATGGAGTGGAAGTCGTCATGAGGTCGGTTTTATCGATCAACGAAAGCAGTTTGGATAATGCCTTTGAGGGAGACGGGAAGACGGTCAATGTTTTGGCCTTCCACCAATTCCATAGACTTGGGCCTGGGTACGCTTAAGCTTCTTCCATAATCTTCCCAGAGAAGAACCCACGATCGACCGTTTCGAATCCTTCGACCATGCTTGGATTTTGCTTGCTTGCTTAGGCCCCCAACACGCCTAGGAGAGGACTTTCTAGGCGCGGATCTTCAAGGTAAAAAGTGGTATTGATTGGCTCTCCGGCTTCAAGCCTGTGACATTCTGAAAGCCACGACAGAGGGGGAACAAAGGAGAAATGCGGCGTGGGAGCTGCGGAAGAGCGGCGTCGGGCCGGAAGTCGACGGGAATGGAACCTTTTGGGGGTTGGCAGAGAGTGTTACATCACGAATCGTTGTTCTTGAAAGGGCCTTGAAGAAAATGACACGGGGAGATGCAATTCTGCGAGGAAGAAATTACAAAGTTGAACCGGCCGAGTTTTCATTGGTACTGTTGTAACTGCAGATAGGTAATGACAGACCCAATCGAGTTTCAGCGATCATTGAAGGACGAACCCTAACATGGCTGCCCCCGATGCACGCTGTAAAGGCCGAAACGCTGGGTAACAGTGACGACGATGATGAATAAGAAAAAAGGACGGGAAGGACCACTGACCACCACCATCTCAGCGATACAAGAACATGCGTGCCAGGGAGCTGGAACGCTGACCGGCACGCAACGCACCCAATCACGAAGTTGGGAGGGTATCATTCAGCATTTGACCTTCGAAGTCCCTCATTCAAACCGGGCGCAAGTCCCCACCTTCCGGCCTTCTGCCACGTCCGCGGTTGCAGCAGTCTCACGACACAAATTCGTACCGCATGCCGTCCTGCCGTGGATATTCGATCGTCGGTTTGGTGAGCGGTGACACGCATACTCGCAGACGGCAGAGCTATCCATCGAATCGGTCCAGCTTGTCAAGTGCGGTCAACTGCGCCTGAGACAACGAACCACGACGACGGCAAGCGGCAGTCAAGCAACAATCACGAAACACTTCGAAAGATGGAAATTCGATCCATTGCAACAAGAGATTCGAATCGTCGGGGGATTGTTTCAAGCTCCGATTAGAAATTACCCCCAAAAAAAACAGCATTGTCATCATAGGCCTCAGCTGAAGATGATCAACCTATCCGGAAAATACCGCTCTAAGGGAAGTGTCGATTGATAATGGCGACAGGGGTCAAGCACAGTCTGTTCCAGCGGCCAGTGGCGGTCCACTCACTGGGCTGGGGAATGACAGTCTGGGGGGGAACAGGACGCCTTCTTCCTAGCGTACCGTACCGAAAAACTGACGCCTTCCCGCCATTGGTATAGTGCAATCCACGAAACAGAACAACCTCGAGTTTGACGGGACCCCCTGGCCCACGAGTCTAATTTTTACCCTTCCAGTTTCCATTTCGTCAGTAACGGTGGAATGTGGAGGTGGCCGTGGCGTTAACCTCCCGCTCAGATAAGTGGCCCAGATCGGAATATGGACAGAAACACGATAAGAAGCTGGAGAGAGGGAACACAAGACCTAATTACGGCGGTCCGGGGAAGCACGGAGACACCAAAGCAATCCCCAACTTTTCCACCAGTCATGTTGCTTGCGACAAGCAATGGGCGGTTGACACTGTCAGATCTCTGTTTTCCGTCAGTGTGGTACCAAGTATTCGTACGGCGGACAGGATTCTGCTGTTGCTTTGCATTACCAAGCAGAAACAACCAGACAGCAGCAGCAGAGCAACCCGACGATGGGAAAAGAGCCTCAACTTGTTTCTTGGGCCTACATCTGCCGTGTCCTGGGATCTCTGGGAGATTGGGAATCATGGGTTGACCAGCATAACCGAGAGATGCCAAGCTGAAAGTCAGACAAACGAACCGCAGGTTTTCGTTCCTCCCTTTTTCCATTGTGCTTAACATAAAGCGTTTTTCAGTACCAAGTAATTACTGCTTCGTTGCACCGCGGCGTCCGGATACATCCCAAGACTTCCCTAATGGGCCGCGAACCACACAGCCAGTAGATCCGCCCCTTCAGTCCACCCAGTCTGGGGTTGGAATACCCTGCACACAAACATGCCAGCCCTCGAGGACTCGGCCCCGTTACGGCATGTGACGAACATAGTACACGATTTCTCAGATTGGTCTGGCAAGTTTGTTGTTTTGGGCCATGTTCCTGAGATTTGTGTACTCCTTCTATTTACCTCCATTGGCTCTGGCTCTGGGAACTTTCCTTCCATCAACACAGTCGAGGATACAGTGTCTCTGTTTGGGCCAGTACGTCTGGGGCGCAGACGTGGGCGATCCAGAGAACAGTCGGCAACGACGGCACTCTCTAGTCTTCGCAGGCGCTTGCAAGGGTCGCTCTCACGAGTGAAATTACCTACTACCAGTCAGCAGGCGCCCACCATCGCGCCAGGGGTCTGCAGCAAAGAGGCATCGGCCTAACAGGGGTCCTTCAGCCTCTGGCGGTATGTATCTGCTTGGCAACTTGGCAGTACCACGGACACTGTCAGGGCGCAGGATGTGTACATCTGGATGAGGCTCTGCTGTGGGGAGGCAGAGAAGGTTGTTGGAGGGAGAGAAGAAGGAGGGGGGGGCCACCCATGGACCACCCCCCCCCCCCTCCTCTGCAATCCACGATGATTTCAATGAATGGGCCTTGGGCTGGGATTGTGGACCCATTCAGAGCTCAGGAACCGCCAGCGCTGTCTCTTAGATGGAATAGGAAATGCGGTAAGGCAGGTGGTTGTGATTCTTTCCGTCTTCCGGTTCCTTATTATCGTCGTCGATTCCCACCCTGCTCTTTTGATCGCCGACCGAATAGACATATCCTTGCGGCATATCGTGTACGAATAGGTCCTACGATCTACCTCCATCTTCAACAAACTACTACACAGTGCCCAAGTCAAGTTGACTCTTGTTTAGTACCACCACAACATTCTCTTACACAAATCTACTTATACCCGTCCACTCGCTGCAGCCTTGTTCTTAATATTCAGTCTCCTTTTGGCCATCCAACCCGTCTATCTTGCACATTTGCGGTTTCCCAACCGAACATCCGACTCTACGGCGTTTCCGTCCCCCACCATCAACCAAACCTTCACCCGTCTGTACGGTATACACTTTCGAGCACGCAGCTAGATCAGCTCTTGCTTGTATTACGTTGCCCTCCGAGGACTTCTCCTATTCTCACCTTCTTACCCCTTTCTTGGCCTCGGTGAAGGTCACCAGATCCATCATGGCCAGCTACAATACCTTTGGTAGCGGCATGTTTGAAAGCATGACCTTTCAGACCCCTTACTCGCAGATCGAGGAGAGCATGTTTACGAATATCGACCCTACGCTTGAGAGCTCATCACCTTCCCCTTTCGATAGCCTTTGCGGCCCGCCAGTCCAACGCTTCCTCGGTGACGCTCACAGGACAGCATACTTCAACATTGACATTCCCATGCACGTGGCAGAGGTCCGGAGCCAACCTCGCGCAAGCACAGCAATCTCGGCTCTGCCGCCAGCATCACAGGTTCGCTTTGTCAGTCCCTTCTCCTCGAGTGAGCCATCCTCGTCGGGCGGCGGCCAGAGCCCCCCAGCGGAAACCGAATACACCGACTACGACAACGGGCCCATGACACCTCCGGAGATGCACATGTTCCCATCGTACTCTGTACCTCGAGAACCATTTGCCCATTCCCTCCAGTTCACAAGCATGGGTCCAAGCTACACCAACGGCATTGAGCTACAAGCCAATCACCAACACGAGTACACCGACAACGAGAGCATTGTGGACTTTGCCATGCCCACCAGGTCGAACAGCTTCGAGAACGGCTTCGGTGCCAACTATTATGACCCCGTACAGCGCACCGTTACACCCGCGACGAGTACACCCTCGGATAGGGTGCAGCCAGTGGTAAAGGAGGAATACCCGCCTCTACCAAAGGCCGACCAGGAGGACAATGCGTCTGACGAAGACGCCGCTTCTTCCCCAAAGCGACAGAATGAAAGTGACGAGGATGATGATGATGATGATTACCGACCGAGCAAGAAGTCGAAACCGAGCGGGCGTACGCCAGTACGGCGACACCCTCGGGGAAGACAACCTGCTGCTGCCATTGGGACCATCACCACCCTCACCACCACCAACAACGGCATTCCGTCGCCCATCTCTCGGAAAAGATCCCACAGGCCTAGCACCGGTCAGGACGGCCAACAACACCACGCGTCTCCCCCACGAGCCCTGCCGCACAACCCCAAGGGCTTCGTCTGCAACGAGTGTCCCAAGCGCGACTTTAAGGACCGAGCCGACTACGACAACCACGTCAAGAAGCTGCACACCCGACCGTTCCCTTGCGTCTTCAACTTTGCCGGCTGCGACTCGACTTTTGCCAGCAAGAACGAGTGGAAGCGCCACGTTACCACTCAGCATTTGTTGCTGCAGTACTGGCTCTGCCAGGAGGGCATGTGCGCCAAGACGTGCAACAACGCCAACTCTTCTTCTGGTGGCTCTGGCCAAAGAAGGGTGGTCATCGACTCCGAGTCTTCTTCGTCGTCAGGCAACAACACCCTCCCCAACGGCGCCATCTTCAACCGCAAGGATTTGTTCACTCAGCACCTCAAGCGCATGCACACCCCGACTCAAGTCAAGCGGCTTCCAGGCCACTCGGCCAAGGGCGGCAGTCCAGCTTCGTCCAGCAAGACCCCGGGAGGAGACAACGGTAACACCCACAGCCCTCAAGAGAAGGAACTCCTAGCGAAGTGGAATACCCGTCTCCGAACCCTCCAGGAACGCGGCCGTCGCGACAGATGCAAGTTGCCCATCCTCATGCGATGCCCGGTCGAAAGCTGCGAGGAGCCACGCTTCCAGGGCCCCGAGGCATGGGACCAGCGTATGGAACATGTCGCTAAACACCTTGAGCGCGCTGCTTCTGGCAAAGAACCCGATGTTATTTTTGGCGGGGAGGAAGATGTCACGCTCGTGGAATGGGCTAATCGTGCGGACGTAGGGATTATCACTCGCGACCAAAGCGGACAGGGCTGGGAACTGAGGAAGCCGCTGGAACGAACGGGGGGTAGGGTCATTGTTATCTTGCCCGGCAGCGGGAATGCTGTCAAGGAGGAGGTTACCCCGAAGACTCATCATCATCAGAGGAAGGGAAGTAGTATTGTTGTCAAGAAGGAAGAGATGAGTGGAGATGAGGAGATGGGGATGGGGGAGGGAGAGGAAGATGCTGATGGGGAGGAGGAGTAAGCTGTGACTTCTCGTTGGAATTTCATTGGTATAACTTGTACTATCTCTTTCCTTTTTTCTGTATTCGTTTCTTTGCTCTTCCCCCCCCATCCCTTTTCTCTTTCACTTTTTTGACTTGGATTGTTATTCACATGGCGAGGACTTTGGCAGCAAGCGCAACGGCAAAGGACATTTTTGGACAGGTAATGGATTTGGTTTGGGCAGGCTTATGATGGATGATGACACTTTGATACCTCTTTTTCCCTTTCCTTTCTTAACATACACGCAGCAAAAATCCTCTCAAAACATGGCGACGGCGACGGATTACCATTACAATCATGACTGAAATACCCTTTTACTCGACCGGAATGGAAATTATAGATGGAAAACTACCTAGCATACTTGACGGCCTTGATTTCTTTCTTTTTACTTTCTAGTTGCTTAGTTTAGTTTTTAATGCGATGAGTTCGTTGCTTTCTACAATATGGCTCTTTTATTTTCAACTTGGCAATAAATTTGACAAGTTGACTGGGTGTACATGTCTTTCAGAGAGCTTTGGTTCCAAGAAGCTCTGGGTCATTCCCAGTGTAATTCTAGATAGATGTACACTTGGGAGGAGTGGGAGCATTGGTGTAACATGAAGACCTACCGCGGAATTACAAACACCAGAAAACACCAGGACGAGAGCCTAGATAGAAGATGTGAGAGAAGCTTGCCCACTGAGACAGACCGCTTTCTCTCGGCACTTAAATTCCAAGGAAGCCAACATTGAATTCAAGTCTTCGGTGCCGTGCTCCGCGGTCCGGGGCACAAAGTGGTGGTGGTGGTGGTGGTGGTGGTCGGCAGACAAGGCGTCCCTCCCGGATGCCTCCTCTTTTCTCTTCAACCTACCTACCTGCATGAAGATCGATAACAGGCAGCTATGAAAGGAATTATCAAGTAAAGTCCCCTGCAGTCAAGTGTATCTGTACTGCTACTGTGTAAGTGTACATGTTCATGTGCGGGAGCCATTTATTATGGGTAGGTGTGTGGGTGTGGGTAGGTGGGTGTGGGAGACGGATGTGGGAGCAGATCGCTTCGGCTTCGGATAGGTGCATGATGGGCTTTCTCTTCTTCTTTTCTGCTGCACGTCCACTATCTACATACATGTGGGTTTGGAATTTAGTCTGGGGGGGCAGTGGTTCAGTTGCCTTGTGCCAATTTTGAGAGAGTATGGCAAAGACAGACAGGCAGGAACGAGCACGTTTTGTGTGGGTGGGACGGGAGTAGTAGGGAGAGACAATACAGTGTACTTCGATGGAACAGGAAAGGGGAAAATGGAAATTCTGCCCTGTCCTTCCGGACATTCGATGAATGGTTGGGGCTTTGTCTGTGGCATTGGAACAATAGTGTCTACCTGTGGTAGGTTGAACCAAGAGCTTTAGCTCGCTGTTGTGATTCCCGTCAATATGTTGGAAAGGAAATTAAAGATAAGTTCCTGCTGTATCGCGTTGCAACCTGTGTTGCGTACGGTACCTTGCGTTTGGGGTTGTTCTGTTACCTGAGAGTATCGTGACCCATCATGGCAGCCATAAATGGGGAAATCTCCTTGGACGCCGGATGGTTACATTTACACATGCACCCGCTCGGGCAAGTAGGTCGGTGATGGTTATGGGAAGCTCTCGGTGTCAACTTGAAGATACCGGGACGGGGCGGGTGCTGATGATCATGACCACCATGACGGCGAATGTGTTACCGAATAAGGGAATTGGGATTTGTGTAAGTAGTTGGGGCAGACGGGAAAGATTGCGGTCCCAGGAAGTGGTTCCTGATCACTAGTGTACGAAGGGTCCAATCAGTTGAATGGTTACTGCGGGTTTCCCTTTGCATTGTTGATGACAGCTTGTCAATGAGTTTATCGATCACATATCACACTTGTGATTAGCCCGTCGATTCGACGCTGCGGTCACCGATGGTGGGGTTGGCTTGTGTTCCCGTCTGTGTGGTTGTGGCGGTCGGTGTCGTGGGTGGAAGAGGGGCTCCCGTCGAGAGGGGAACAGACACTGCGCCTCTGGAACCGTTGGGTTCTTTTCTCTACTAGTTTAGGTTTTTTTTCCTTCAGTGTCACATTGAAAAAATAAGGTAGCTTCTGTTCAGCCAAGGCGTACTTTGCCATAATATCGTTTGACGTAGAGACAGGAGATGGACCTATGAAAGGGAGCTGCCACGGACCTACGTTAGTGTGTGTTTCCAATGTGATGCCACTGATGCAATGCAATGCAATGGACGATGGCTGCCTAGTGTGTGTCTCAACAGATGATGCCGTTGCCAGACCAGTTCTTGACCGGCAGATGAAGTTCATACAAAGTTGTGTGAAGCGTCGCGTTGTGAAAGGTGAAAGGTCCAGAGAAAATGCGGCCCATCGTCAATAGCAAAATCCGTGGCTGTGACGGGAAGCTGGAAGCCAAGCAATGCTGCACGATTGCCTTCAGCTGCAGCTAGCTGAATCCATGCAAGTGAAGTTGAAGTCAGTGATGTGATTGCGGGGGAGGTCGAAAAAAGGTGGGCTTTCTTTGCTTCTGCGGGATACCGGCGGCAATGCGGTGACCCGAAAAGGAAATGCGGTGTCAAAATTGGTATAAGACGATTTTTGCCCAGACATCTCGTGGCATTCTTTTCAAAGCTCGCCACCTGAGCTAGATGTCAAGCGAATTGACCTGCAAGAAGAAAAAAGGAAACGATGATAGAGGAGGGAGCTGGGCATCCATCTCGGAAAGTACCGCCCAGACAATGGGATGACGAGCAGAAAATATTGAAAAAGCAAATATTGGCAGGGTTTTCTTCAGCAAGGTCAGGGTCTGGTGAAGGATTTTCGATTTGGAAAAGAGAAGCGAGTGAGTGCGGTGAGCCCACCATGAACTTGTTGAAGTTCATGACCTGTCCCGATAGGGAAGAGGAAGGATGGGAAGGAAGAAAGTGACTTACGAATACTTCATACAGGACCTGACCAGTTCCCATGGGTTACCGACACTCTCCGGGCGTGGTTGATGGGAGAAGCAGTGACTTCCGTCTTTCAAGCTGTCAACCGACGGCGCAGTCTGTCGCCTTTATCCCCGTTCTCTCTTTTCTCTTTCTCGGGCATCGTCTGTGCTCTTCTCTTCTCTCTTTCTCTCTGTGCCGTGTCCCATCGGACCCGATAACGTTGCATTTGGGCCCTACCTAGCCGTCAGCGTAGGTAGAACCCGGGAGAGAGCGCCCCCATCTCCAGGAGCAGAGCGGCTCTTCCATCAGTGCAGTGCTTGTCCTTGGTTTGGTTCTGACTGCGGCGGCGGCACAGTGAATTCCTTGTCGTCATGTTCTTTTTTTGCTCCGAAAATTTTCATTTCCATAAAACACCCCTGACAACCAAGGTTGGGTACCATCATGATATTTTATTTCCATTTACTTCGTGTGGTTCCAGTGATCAGGTGAGCGTCTGAGAAGTGCCGGGTCTAGACTTTTTGTTTCCCAGTGACGAGAATGCCAATGTGGTGGCGGCTGAAGAAAAGATGTGGTACTGTGTCCGATAAATGTGCAGCTTGTGTGTAAAATTGAGAATGATCATCTCATACAGAGACACGGATGAATCTAGAATTGTTTCGAGGTTCAAAAGCAGGATTTCAGCTCCGTTTAGGGTAACTTTGTGTTCTGCCCCCGAAACTCACGGACAATGATGACCACAGCATGGTGCATATGGCCATGGGCACGTACCTTCAGCTCCGAGGAGAATTTGTCTGAAGAGATCGACGTAAGATTCATCAAGGGGTTGGTTTGGTGGATTTAAAGCTACAGTTCTATACAGTGTGGAAGAGGAAATGGGGCTGGGGAGAGATTACTCGCGTCTGGTATGCTTATACGATCAATACGAAACTTGGGCCCTTAGATTACCATGGGTTCACCTTGACCACTGACAGTTGTTTATCTCAGACTGGATCTTTTCCACTCATGGAGAGCCAGTGGCATCATTATTTCCGAGCTGCCTGGGTCTAGGATCGTGTCAAGGATCACGATCTCTTGTCTGGTACCAGACACTCAGGGGTAAAGAGCTTGGGGACACTGTCAGACTGTGTTGTGTAACATTTGTTGAGCCTCACTAACGGTAGAAACGGAGTGAAAGCTGGTCAAGGTTTAATGCAAACGTTTATGGGTTCCGTCTCGGCTGTCGACCTGTATCTGGAGTACCTTATCATTCGGTCTATCTATCAGGTCGTAAACTGGAATCATCAAGGTTCCGTCGGTTCTAGCAGTGTTGGCCAACTGTTACAGCACAACATAGACTCTTATGACAAGGGGTTGTTTTTTGACATACCTAGTCCATGAAATGAACTCTTCACACCTGCACCGCGCTGCTTGTACGTATCAAGGATCTAAGAGCATGGGCTCCAGCTTCTCTGTGGAAGGGCAAATTAGCAGGCATTGGCTAGAAAAGATCAGATCGATACAGCACAACTTGAGCATCATACTTCTAGCAAATGTTTGTATGTCTGTATGTTCTGCTAAAGTTCTTACAGAGCCCATGGGCCTCTGGCCCTGAGCAACGTGGCACAGGGGAAGTGCAGTGGTGGCTGGTAAGTATCTGTGACCAGAGTGGTGAGTAATAGACCTTACCCTCACATCACTCACTGACAAACAGAAAGAAAACCATCTTTATCATATGCTCAGGTAAAACAGTGATCTCTTGCTGCTCTGCATTCGAATATGTATGACGTTCCTCGTCTTTGTTTGTTTGGTGACTCTGTTGTCATGCCAAGCAATCAGGGGTAGGGGGTCGGTCTACCCCTGACTCGACCCTTATATAGGTACTCCGGCTATCACTTGGTGTCGTTTTGCAGAGAAAATGCTTCCAGACGTATATAGATATCTGTGAAGTCAAATTGAGCCCATGAGAACTGGATACTGGGACGTAGCAGCGTCTGTTCTGACCGATGGTCTGTCGTTAGCTGATTGCTCCCAGCTTGGGCTGTGATGATAAGAACCTGAAGTTGAATAATAAAGAGAGGTACAAAAGGACTACACGAAGGTAGCAGTGTCTGATGAGACCTCTTCGCAAGGGACAATGAGTTACCAGAATCAACTTCTTCAGAACACTGATTTCAATGGCTTAACTCAACAACGACATGACTAACCAATGTTTAGTTACGGGCAAGGCGTTCCCCGAAGGGGCTGTCTTGAACCACGGAGGGCCGAGCCCATTCCGTCTGCTGAGACCAATTGTGCTTTCGAAAGTTGATATCCATTGCTGTTGGAGAAGAATGACATATCGGACAGCAGCCACCAACCTTAATCTCTGACCGCTTTGTGTCAGCAAGTCCTGGTTCCTATCCCTTCACATTAAATTCCCGGCCCCAAAATCTGAATTATTTCGGGCGTCATTGCGACAAGGCCTGGAGGGCACTACCTCTAGACGAGGCTGATCAAGACTCTTACCAGCAAGAGGTAACCTCCGAAATCAATGCTCCGGCCAGTCCTGGAATATAATCCCAATCGACAAGCACCACCATCATTGTTGGGAATTGGTCTGCTATCCCCCCTGAGGCAAATCCTTCGAGAACTCTACTCAGACCGGTGCACCTTCTGCTCCGGGCTCGGTAGCCCTGAGGCTTTTGTACCTGCCGACCTGTCAACGGGCTTGCTACCGCTGCCTCGTGGCACGCCTACCGGTGCTGGGAGAGCAGCTCGCCGAGCTGCTTGAACTTTAAGCCAGCACGGGGCACGACATCCAGCCAACGGCCATGCTTGGTTGGATTGACGATATTCGTCGGCGGGGGCGTCTTCCGTCCAAATCTCTTGCGGGCCCTCTCGACGGTACGATGACTATAAAGAATACGAAATCTGGTTAGTAACTAACAGAGTAGGGTAATAGAAAGGGCGCTGATAGTTACCAGGTAAGTAAATAACCGACAAAGGGAAAGGGAACCGATCAGCGCACTATCAAAGGAACAGCTGAGGAATGCGAGGTACTGTCCTGTAGCTGACGAGAATATCGTGATTCCGTCGATTAGATATCCCTTCTGGCTTCTGATACCTTATCACTGCGTCTATCGGTTGTTTATCTTGGTCAGACAAGGAAGAACGTGATGTCGATGTTATGCTCGGATCTGGGGTTGGTTTTCGTCCTGGAACGTCTTCCAGAAGAACTTGACCACATCTTGGGGCGTCTTTGCTGTTTATGACTGGATAGGGCCCATATCCTAGCAGTGGTGAGAAGGAGGATTTACTGCTGAGCATCTTTCTGGTCTACAAGCTGTCCCCGGGAAGCAATGCCCGGCCATGCTCCGTTAATATATTTTATTTTGATGTTCCTCTTGATATCCTCTTACCTTCTTCGCATCAATCGCCATGAACAGTGATTACTTCTTCGTGTGGGATCGAGAGTAAGCGGAGACAACAACACTATGCCACCACACCGAACAACCACGCGCTCCGCACCGGACCCCCGTCTTGACGGCAGCATGCCCGGCGGGGTCCTGTCGCTCTCGGCCTGGCGCTCCTTCCTTAACGGTCGGGACTGCGCTGTCGTCCGGTCTTCCACCTATATAACTGCCGCCGTTTCCTTCGTCTCTGTTTCCAAAACACCGTCGTCATCACCGTCGTCGAAACCGTGAGACCACCGTGCCCACCATGGGCCACACCGACGACCGTCCCGTTTCGCCTCCCGCCGCCGGCGCCGGTACCACCGGCAGAATTCTCGATCGAAAGATCGAGCGAAAGCTCAGCCCGAGCTTTTCCGCAAGCCTCGGGACCCGCCGCTCCCTTCTGCCCTCCTCTTCTTCCTCTTCTTCCTCGTCTCCCGCCGCTGGCACCAACGCCAGCAACAAAACGCCCGTCCGAGCTCTTTCGACAATTGTCGAGAGCCC
The DNA here is from genome assembly GCA_033296905.1 of Podospora australis. Taxonomy (NCBI): domain Eukaryota; kingdom Fungi; phylum Ascomycota; class Sordariomycetes; order Sordariales; family Podosporaceae; genus Podospora; species Podospora australis. Next base: position 26,630 of record MU864364.1, read on the forward strand.
CGTCGCCTCTTCTTCCTCTCCTTCGCGCCCGGCCAAGAAAATGGCCGCCGACAAGATGCCTTCGCCTGCGCCCGTTCCCGGTGCCTCTGCTGCCGCCGCCGCTGTCGCCGAGAGCAACTCAGCTCTCTCGATCCCAAAGGTAAGTTTTCGATAGTTTCGTCCCTCCCTCTATATCTTCGTTCAAGCGATTGTTTTCACCGAGGAATCATGTATCTTTCCCATCTCCCTTCACTGCTTCGCTCGGAGCGACTGTTTTCACCCAAAAGTGGCATACCTTCGTTTGTACTCTCACCTCTCTGTTCAGACGACCATCTTCACCTGGCAATCGCACAATCTGTTTGCTCTCACAAAGATATCACATATTCCTCGACTCTTCACCATACCATTTACATCCTCATCCCATTTCCACCCAAACACTCCCAACTTTTCATCCAACATGCTAACTCGCTCACCCCACCTCAGACCATCTCCATGACGAGCATGGCAACCTCCTCCACCACCGGCAGCATGCGTGCCCCCTCCCCTCGCACAGGGTACTTTCTGCCGTCCCACCAGCGCCAGCAGCAGCAGCAATCATCTTTCTCCTCCTCCGCTTCCCCCTCCCGCCAGTCTTCTGGTTCCGTCTCTGCTGCCCCGCCCTGCCAGCAGCAGCACAAGAGAGAAGAGTCCAACGACCTGACCTTCCTCACCTACAAGGCGTACCTCACCAGCCAGCCCCTCGCCCGCTGCCTGGACGGCTACGACCCGAACGAGGATTTGTCCAAGAGGATGAACCCCGCCGAGGTCGCTCTGAAGGCTATGGAGGAGGGCAGGGATGTTTCCGCTGCTGTTGCCGCTTTCAACCCTGTCTCTACCTCTACCCCTGGCTCTGGTCCTGTCTGTGGTCGCGGTCCTACCTCTGGCTCTTCCTCTGTCTACGGTACTATTCCGGCCTCTTCTTCTGCCGCTGCTGCCCCCGCCACAAGCCGCAGCCACCGCACCAGCAAGTCCTCCGTCGCCCAACTCGATGACCTCATGGCCGAGCTGTCCCTCTTGAAGCAGACTCTCCAGCAAGAGAATGCCTCTGCTGCTCCTGCCTCTGCTTCTGCCTCTGGCCGTACTAAAGAGCAAGCCACCGCCTACTGGGACGCCGTCCGCAGCAAGCTTTGGATCGACGAGGACGAGCTTTCTGGGTCTGAGTACGGTTCTGATGACGATTCCTCTCCTGCCGCTTCTGCCGCTTCTGCCGCTCCTTCCCGCTCTGCGTTCGGCCCTGCTCCGGTCCCCGCTCCGACCCGGTCTGCCCCTGCCGCTCCTGGCCCCTCCTCCGGCCCCGGTTCCGTCTCTGTCTCGACCGCCCCTACCCCCGCCCCCGCCGCCGCAAGCAAGAGCAAATTCCTCCAAAAGTACGAGACCCTCGACCCCAAGGGCCCCTTCTCTTTCGGTCGGTGGGGCACCTTCCCCCCCCCTCCCCCCCACGCCAACGCTCCTGCCCGGGCTTCGGTGTATGGCCGGCTTTACCCTTCCGCTGCTTCCGGTTCTCGGCCTGCTTCCGTTTCCCGGCCTGGTTCTTCTGCCTCGTCTGCTGCGGTTGCCCCTGCCTCTCCTGCTAGCTTGGCTGCTGCGGCTCCGGCCATTCCCCCCCGCTCTCCCGCTCGCGTTGCTCCGCCTGCGTCTGGTTTGGCTGAGGAGAAGAAGGAGGAGAAGGACTCGGAGTAGTTTGTTTGTTTGTTTGTTTGTTTGTTTGTTTGCTCTTCTGTTTGTCTGGCTGGTTGCAAGGAAAGATGGTTGGGTGGATGGCGTTTTCGGCCGGAATAGGAAGGAAGGAAGGAAGGCGTATTATTCTGTGTTTATAGCAGGCATATACGCCTGATGATACCCCGGGTACAAATCGGAGTTTTAAGGGTCTTTCTAATATGTTGACATGCCTCTACGTGATCCTACATATGCGTGTAAGGATGCGACGATACGCCTGTCTGTTTTCAGGACTAGGCGTGGTAGTGTTCGGTGATATGCTTGCTCGAATACCCTGAGCATACCTATGTATAATTCAGACGGGGACAACTTCTAGTTCCAAGGTCCTTAGGGTATGAAAACCGCCTGGATAGGGATGCAAGATTAAATGCTATACCTGTTCGAGTTACCCGAGGAAAAGAAATACAGAGTCGAAACAAGGTCTGTTGTTCATCGTTTGACTGTTTTGAGGTACTGTACAAATATATACATAGGTCGTTCTACACATCATATCCACACATATGTCTCTGAGAGGAAAAACAGGGGACACTCAACTTAACCCGCGTGTCCATCCCCCCCTGCTCCGTAACATTGCACCGTTTTTGTATGTTCCGTGACTCCATATTCTATCCCTTTTTATCAGCCGTATATGCGAGGTATATCACTAGATCTATATTTTCCCCCTCAACCAACCCGCTCGCTCCTGAAATTCCATGCATGCGAGAACACCTTCCTGTAGGAAGATCTGTTGTATATTCTCCGGTCGTCGTGTCGTATCTTTGACCACTGTAGTTATCAAGAATCGCAAGCTTAAAAGGAAGCTTTCATCTTCTCAGTCGGCATCTTGGGAGGTTCGGTGAGCAATGCCTCCAGCGCGGCCCAGTCTCCCTCGGCATCCTCGACCTTGGCCGCCCCTGCTGGCGGTATGAGCGTCGCAGTCAGCTTGTCCACGTCCGGCAGATCCAAGAGTCTGTCTTCCTCGTTGGAAATAACCTGCTGCTCGGCCTTCTCGTTCAGCATCTGCTCCAACTGGGCAAAAGCCTTCTCCTTGTGACGAAGCTTCTGGAAATAGCGAAGGGTCCGGTCGTCAAACTCGACCTTTTCTCTCTCCATCTCGCCGACGAGCTCCACCATCCTTGTCCCCTGTTGGGCCTCGCCGTAGCTGCTCAACATAGCGTTGTATGTTGCCGTACTGGGTTTGGTTCCGTGCTGTGACATCATGCGCAACAGGCTCTCGGCCTGGCTATATCGCTTGTACTTCATGGCGCCGAAGATGAGATTTGTCCAGGTGTACACGCTAGGTGGCGGGTGCATGCTCTGATGGGGCTTGCCCGTCTCCTTCCATACTTTTCGCTGTTTCTGCTCGGCTTCTTCTGTCGGCCAGGAGTTGAGCGGCTCGCTTGGATCTTCGCCTTGCCCTTCCGCTTGCGCCGCCTCCACCGCCGCCTGTTGTGCCCGGGCACCCTCCAGCATATCGGCCAAAACAACATCGCGCGCTATTTGCCACCCGGTACTGTCGCCCAGCAAGCTCATGATAGTAGCATCGTGGATGAAGGTGCCCTTCTCGCGGATCAGCCGGCATGTCAAGGGGTCACCGCGGGAAAGAAGTGCCCGCAAATGGCTGTGGCATCGCATGACGGTGTAATAGGTTTTACCGATGTTGAGAACATTCGCTCGAAGCATAATGGCCAACGTTCCAACATCATCCTGTTTGATTTTGTCCACTTCAGGAAGCAGTTCCACGATTTGTCTTAGATCCGCCTGCCAGGCTTGTTGTTCTTCCGAGCTCGGCGCGGCGGCCCGCTCGGCGACGTCATATGGAATCAGCCTCTGGAGCGACTTCAACGAGAACAGTCTGGAGTACACGGCAAAAACGCAGCCGAATATATCTAGCCTTGGGTACTTCTCCCTACTGTAGGTATAAACTGTGTGGACCAACTCTCTCGCGAGACGTTTATCTCGCCAGTGGTGGGGCGGTATCAGTCTCAGAACAGTGCGGATGTTGTCGAGGTTTCCAGTGCGTTTCGCGCCGTCGAGCAGTATGGCACACAAAACTGTGTCCGGCTTCACCTCGTGCTCGACCATAACATCATAAATCCGCAGCCCTGTCTCAAAGTTATTGTTGATACATTGACTACGGATCATGACCGAGTAGGTGTACAGAGTCGGCGTGACGATACTGAGTAGGCGTTCTGTCAATTCTGTACGAAGCTGCCCAATCATCGTGTTCCCGTTATCAGGCTTGGCGAAGTGGATGATGGCACAAGACAGAGCCATACAATGAGGCGTGTCGGCAGGGACACCCTCTGTGGTGATAAGTTTCTCGAGACAATCAAGCGCTCTGTTTTTGTACCTTACGTCCTTGGCAAGACGACCGGCGATCTGAAACTGCGTGTAGGGGTGAACCGGGTGCTGATACTTCTCAAGCTCCGTGGCGAGCTCATCGAGTTTCTCGGCATCCACTGACCGTAAGATATTGTACAGCGACCACTGGTGGAACTGGGCAAATCTTGGAGAGCTGTGACGAAGAATATGCAGTAGGAAGTCTGGAAGCGCTGCCCTCACTTCTTCACGGACCTTCTGCTCTACTGGGCCGTCGGGATATCGCGGCTTAAAAGCCCATGCGACGAGGAAGCCCACTATATCGCGAACGGCGTAGTGCGGCGTCATATTCTCATCAAACGTTGCTTGACAGAACTCAATGGCTCTTTCGGGGTAGAATCGGAGGATGGCGATCATGACCATACGCCAATCCTTCTCGACGGTGTGACCTTTGGTGGTATCCATGGTCTCTATCCAGGCCAGCAAGATCCTGGGGAGATCATGATTCTCCAGTATCTGCTTGACCCTTGCGTCCAAGGTTCGTTCTTGGATGAGGGGGGGTAAGGGCTTCTCGAAAAGCTCCCGAGGCCTTATCCGCTGCCATGTCGTCGCAAACTCGAACCTCCAGACGGCAAAATGGCTCTGTATCCTGTACTTCTCCGCCTTGCTCGTTACGTCCCTCAATGTATAGCCCAGGATCTTGTTTTTCTCTGGGTATCCCTTCGGGCTCCACATGAACTTGGGGACACGCATCCGTCCGCGCTTCAGGTTGTCGCGATCCGGTTCCGGGTCAAACCAACTAATAATGTCTTCCTCCGGGATCTCATTGCTCTCTAGCACTTGTTCGGGGAAAGGGAGTTCCGGATGGAATGGTGTGCCTTGGTTTTCCTGTCCGGTCGTTCTGCCCAGTTTATCATATTCCATATGTAGTTCCTTTTTCATCTGCTTCGGCTCCTCTATGAATTCCGTCAAGGATTGTAGCCGCCTCAGCTTCCCGTCGATCTTTGAGTAATCGGTTGAATAAAAGCGAGCATGTCGAGATAGATTGCGGCGGAGAAGCTGTGGCCACTGTATCCACGGCGGCGGCGGCGGCAGTGTTCGTTGTCGTTGTAGTAATCGGGGCTGTGGGGGTGCGTGTGCGTGTGCCGATGTCTGTCGAAGATGATGGGCACGAGATAGACATGATCGGCATAGAAAGCCGGCCCGCAGTATCATTCCGGTGTAAGTTAACAAGAGGCAGTCCCAGCGCCGCTTCGTCGGGTGCCGGCGCGCGCCATGAACAGTTGAAGTGGTGGAAGTGGAAGGGGATGGGGATGATGGGGAGGGGGAGGGGAAGCTGTCAGGAGCTCTGGAGACTGTGGCCGAGATGTCTCCTCCTCGTTCCCTATGTCGCTGGTAGCCGAACTCCATAAATTCCTTATAAAAATCTCACAAGCCGAGCTGATTGGAGGTTGGTAAGCTGCAAGCTAATACAAGTTGAGTGGTGGTGGTGTAACCAGTAGACCATGCCAAGTGGGCGGCCGGGTTTTAGCGTTGCGCCCCTGGCCTGCCGCCAAAAGGTACATTGGACGACCCACTATGAATTTGTTCCCGACAAGAGTGTTCGTCCTTACCAGCATCATCCTTTTCGAGACGCGACATTCGCATCCGCAATAAACTCTATTCGTACTTCGCCCTCTACCGTGACAATTCGATAAACCACAACTTCAGAACGATCGAATAACCAGTGGAGAGAAGCATCCAACTCGCACAATGTCCTCCCACGCAAGTCTCAGCGCGGCATCAGACGACCGCAAAGCGCGTTTGGCCAAGCTCAAATCCCTAAAGCGCAAACAGCCCGAACCGGAAACATCTTATACTCCCGAAGAAGAAGACAACAACCATCATCCTTCAGAATTCACCGATAAGAATAATAACAACGATGAATCCGCTAAGCCCCCAACCGCCGACGTGGCCCGCATGCACCTCTCCGGCCGCAACTACGATTTCGAGACCAAAGGCCCCAAGCTAGGCTTCGAAGCGCCACCTACACTAGCTGTGGAAAAGCCGACTCTGGAAGAACAGGCTGCTGATTTGGAGGACGAATTAAGGCGAAAGGCGGCACTCGACGCGCAGGACGACAAGGGTATCGACCTTTTCAAACTCCAGCCGAAAAAGCCCAATTGGGATCTGAAAAGAGAATTGAACCTACGGATGGAGGTCCTCAATGTCAGGACAGATAATGCCATTGCACGTATGGTACGGGAAAGACTGGCAGAGAAGAAGAAGGCTTCTTTGGAAAAGTCGGGAGGCAGCAAGGAAAACAAGAATGGCGCAGAGGATGCCGAGGCAGACGGGATGCTGGATGGCGCGGCGATTGTGGAAGGAATCAAGCTCCGAGAGCGAGAAGAGGAAGAGGAGGCTCGGCGGGAGAAGGAGGCAGAGGATGAGGAGTTTGGGACGGCGCCTGCAGCATCATAATTTGTGCATGCGCAGGCACAGGGATAAGGTGGGACAGGAGTCTTTGGGGATGGGGGCAAAAGGACGCAAATTGGTTCTTGATGATTTTTTTTTATCTTGTTTCATCGAAAAAGTATGCATATGATACCCGAATTTTCTACAGTTTGTAAAAGGCTTCTCTATCTATCTACTTGTTCATTGCCTGTGTCAATGCTAACCTCTTGCTGAAAGGGCTCAAGCTGCGCTCGCGTGGAGGCGGTGGTGGTTGCCGTTGCTGCGGTGGTGGTACGTTGCTCCCCCTCTGATAGCCATCATCATCATCTCTGTCACGATACTGTCTATTTCTATTGTCCCTCCTGCCATCACGCCGGACAGGGGACCGAGCAGGAGATCTTGATCTTGACCTGGATCTGGAATACGCGCGACGCGCGGTGTAGTCTCGGTCAGAGCCCCTGCTAGGTGGCGCACCACGAGAATCACGACCATGATCGTGCCCGTAACCCCACCGAGAAGGAGGAGGACATGGGGACCGCCGAGGCGAAGGGGACCGGCTGTAAGGCGAGTAGCGCCTCTGGTGCTGCCTGACTGGACTTTGCGACGACCTTCTAGCATAACGCTCTTCCGGACTAAGGGAGCGACTTTGGCTCTGAGGCACGCGAGGTGAGAACTCCCGATCATCTCGAGATCTCTCCTTCCCTGGAGGGCTTGGGCTCCGCCTTGGGGGCGGGGACGGTGACCTGGTGGAGATACTGGACACCGAGTCGTACGAAATCGACCGGCGGCGCCTTGGGGGTGGTGAACCTCTTTCAGAGGTTTCATCGTCCCTTTCAAGCTCTCTTTTCCGTGCCCGCTCAGCTTCCTTCTTGGCCAGTTCTTGGTCTGCCACTCCTTTTCTGTAGTATGGGTCAGTGAGGAGATTACTTCGCAACCGTCGACCTGGGACTCTTACTTCTTTTCTACCCCCTCGGGAACGGCATTTTGAAGCTTGGGGAGCAGCTTGGGATTAAAGAGTTGCTGTGTTCGGGATGGCCGTGGGATATATGGCCGTTCCTGAGTTGATGCTTTGCACTCATATGAGTAGTGACGTACCGCGGATGTTAGTGAGGAACGGGTACAGTCGGCTGAGGGATGGAAATACATATCTCGTTTGAGGCACTTCTGGCATTGGACGTTGGCCGGTGTGGCCTTGGATGGGCCGCGACCTCGGTACATGGCGATTAATGCTTCGTCCTCTGGATAGATACGATGATCTGATGCAGTCCGAGATAAGTGAGGAGCAACTCCTGTTAGGCTGATAGGTTGGCAGTTTGAGCCACTTGATGTCGGAATATATTAATGTAAGACAGGAAGTCCGCTTGTCAAGCAAGAGAGGCGTTGTATGTTCGTCGTGTTTGTAGGTCCGAGTTGTGTCACCGTCACCGCCGAATTCAGCAGGACGGGAGGCAAGTGAGTGGCTCACTCTTCAGCTGATGAATGTAGATTGACAGGTCAAAAGATTGGGAAAATAACAGGCCAACGATGAGCTCAAATGATCGGCGAGGCCGTAACCCGATATGAAACGCCCTGCAGGAAAATCTGCAGACTGAGAAAAAAAAAAGGTTGCTTTGGATTATGAAGTTTTACGATGAGAGGCACAGGCATCGAAAATGTCACCGAATCTCGATAAAAGCAGCGGCCGACGCGGTGCTGTCACGGCCAAATCCAGGCACAGTGGCGCGATACCTCCCAGCTGCTGCAGGTTCGGGGGCCGTTGCGCTGAAACCCACCTGAACTGATGTATCCATAAAAAATTGATTGCACGTGATGGGCTTGGTTGGAGTCCTTCCAAAACTTATTTGGCAGTTTCCAGGTTGGTTTACCCCACCTCACCGATAATTTGGCCAGACAAATTATCAAGGGTTGGGGTTTTTCCGGCAGGTCATCTCGTTGATATCAATCAGTATTGCGCCCAGGTCGCTGGATTGGCCCTGCAGCAGGTATTTTAGCGGCCCAAATGACCTCTAGAAACTGAGGTGCTTCCCCCGTAATTAATCATGCCCGCCTTTTCTGGAGTTCCTAGTCTGGCAAACCTAACCCAATCTCATCAATGCCCGCCTGGATGACCTCTGTACTTCCTGCTTTTATGGGCGTACTCCAGAAAAGTCTCACGTAGCACTCGGGCGTTTGCATTACAGACATTTGGGCTGCCTGTTTCGGTACAGTTGGGAAGTCCAAGTAGGTGATAGGAATCGTGATTGGAATGTTAATCATAAAGATCATAGATTGTTTGTTGTAATGGAACTCTACCAGCTTTCCACAAGTCCCTATCACACAATTTTTTACTGGGCAGGCTACTAAAAAAATTGGGGTCGCCTGGCATCGGTCCGCTCCTGGTCTGCATGCTTTTACGAGAAGAAAGAGGAGGAGGTACATGTACCTAACCCAAAACCACCACCCACTCCATCCATTCATACCTTGCACCTTGGAACGAGAAAGCCTCCTCTCACATTTCCTCGTGCAACCACATCAGATTGGAACACGCTTCCTTTCTTTTCCACACACAAACCCTTCTTGAACCGCCCAATTGTGGTCGTTCCGACTTCGTCAAGCAACACAAGAAGTCTGGATCAGCAACAGTCGGACGGCGCCGAGCAGCAGACTTGCGATATCGTGCACACAAAAGCTCGAGCATCGCAGCAAGGCCCCCTGTGCCGTCGCCTTCAAAAGCAGATATACTATCCCGCGAATCGCATCACGCTCCCCAACGATGATTAAAACCGGCGCACTTCCTTCGCTCTGGACAGCCCTGCTCCGCTTCTTTTCTTGATTTTTTTTTCTTTTCGGATCGCCTACTCTGCTTTCCTGCCTGCCCCCGGCTTGTCCGTTCCGTGGATTTGAAAGCGCCGACTTCCATCCTCCCCGCCTAAATTATTTCTTGGACGAATCATCGCCATAATCGCCAACTTCGGCACCACCTTTGTACCCCAATACTTATTTGCATTGCTCTGCTCTACCAGCCGCAACCATGGCGGCCGTTCCTACTACCATGGTGGCCGACAACAAAAGGATGTCGTTTGCAAGAGTATGTACAGTCGTCCAACAACAGCTAGGCTGATTGCCCGAGGGGCAGAACTGCCTGGTCTTCCAAGTTTGACATATTTTGACTGACCGTTCCCTTCTTTTGTTTTAGGTTGCAGCTGCGTCGGCATCCAAGGATTCAGCAACCATCACTACCGTTGTTAGAACATCGGGCCTAGCACCCCCCAAAAACTACAAGCCTGCCCTGGCCCCAGTACCTGTCGTAGTTTCAGCAAACTCGGCCCTCAAATCCGTGTCGAATCATCCGCCAGCTGCGCAAAAGATGAGCACCGGGGGACAGTCCGTCGATGCCAAGATTGTGGAGGGGTTAAAAGATCTTAAGCTGGAGACTTCGTCAAGTATCGTTGGAAATGAAAACTTGCCGGGCAGCACAGAGAGCTCAAACAGGGCGGGCAGCACCCAGACACCACCATCCGACGACACATCTTTACGAGCGGATTCCAATTCCGAACTAGGAACGAAGCCTCCCAGCCTTGACGGTAAAAGCATCACGTCGGGGACGACGTTCGCCTTGGACGAGAAGGAGTCATTACGTCCCGACGACAGTGCCAGTGTGAAAGCTGCAGCGGAAGACGACGATGCCTTCTCATTTCGTGGAGGATCCTATCTGGTCAACTCCCGCATGGGCTCAGATGTCGCCGCTCGTATCCAGCGTCTTCAGATCGGGGATATGCCCCCCCGCGCGATGACAGCCCATCATGCGTCGGCAGGCAATAAAAGCCAGGGCATCGCGACACCGCAGAGCGGCGTTTCCGACAAGCAACTAACCTCGGATGCCAAGCATCCTTTGGTCAGTGGTGCGGTTGCCCCGGACACTATGGTGACTGGCTTCTTAAGCCAGCACCCCGATGACAAGCTACTTGATGCTATGAAGGTTCCAAAAGACCGCATCTTCTTGCTGAAGCTGGAACAGGAAGTAATTGAGTTTGTGGAACATTCCAAGTAAGCTGCGTTGATTCTCTATCTTCTTTATTACACTGCTAACAGTCTCTCCAGAGAGCCATTCATGGACCTGCCTCCGAGCAACTCCTTTTGTAGGATGTTGACGCATAAACTTGCAGACTATTATCACATGACACACTCATTCGAGGCTGTAGCTGGATCGGTTCGTATTTACAGAACTCCATTCTGCAGGATTCCAGCCTCGTTGTCCAGCATAGCCACAAGCACGCCTAGCAGCAGCTCCCCCGTCCCAGTTGTAATGCCGCGAAAGATCATGCGGCGTGGTGAGGATGGGGATTTTGGTTCTGGTAGTGCAGCCCCGTCCAAGCCCACATCAGAAGCAGGTAGTGATTCAAAAGACAAGAATGCTGCCGCGAACCAAAAGTAGGTCCAGTTCCTGCTCGTGAGTAATTCGTCCAAACTAACCGCAAAATGTCTAGACCCACCAGGGAAGAGCGAGAGGAAGCATACAATAAAGCTCGCCAACGGATCTTTGGCAGTGCGGATAACGGCGAGAAGCAAACTCAAGGTGGGTGGTCTTGAAGCTGATTCTTCTTTCAAACCATCGCAGCTAACAAGTGATTAAAGATGGCGAGGATGGCAACGGCGTCTCTCGTGCCAGCTCCGTATCAGCCAAGGATAGGAACAATGGCGGTAAACGTAAACCGAACAAGCAGCGACGAGATGACGAAGGGTTTGAGTCTAGGTCTCAGTTTGTTGCCTGGCCCGGACCGAATCAACAGACGTGGGCGCCAGCACCGACCCAATACCTGCCCATCAATTCTCCCCAGTTCAACGCGCAGTACCATCAACCGCAGAACTACCCAGTCGCAGTGCAATCAATGTATGCGTCTGGTCAGCAATATCCCCCGCAGATGATTCCTAGCAATGGATACGCTGCTCAGTATAACACCATGCCACAAGCTGTAAGTCAGGTCTTGATTTGGGAATTATATGGTCAAGTTTGCTAATTGGGATGCAGTATCCCGTTCCGCCTGTACCTCAGGCTAGGCCTCCGCCTCCTCAGCAAACATATGCTAATCCTGCCCCCATTCCCGGCCCATACATGACTCCCGTGCCAAGCATCCCCCAACCAGCTTGGCCTCAACAACAACAGCAGCAGCCGCTACCACCGCTCCAAGTTCAAGCACAACCCCAACCCCCACTTCGGCCACCAGTTCAGCCTCCTCAAGCTCAACCTCAACCAGGGTTTGGTCAAAGTGCTTACCCGCCGCCTAGCGGAAGCCCTGTGCCCGGGCACGCTGGCATTCCATATCTCTATGGACAGTTACCGGCGAATAACAATCCCCATGACCTCAAAAGCCAGCATCCCATTCCCGGCAGCTACAACCGCCAGGCCTTCAACCCAAAGACGCAAGCTTTCATTCCAGGCAATGGCATTCCAATGCAGGCAGCACCTCCTCCTGGTCCCTACGGAGGCACTAGCTCCCATCATGGGAGTCCCCATCCCCAATTCAACTCACCTCACATGAGCTATAGCGGATACCAACAGCCAATCCCGCAGCCAGTGCCCCAGCCGATCCCCCAACCCGGCTATGCACCGGTGCTTGGTCCTTATGGCATGTCAAGACAGAGCTCAAACACGTCCATGACGCAGTACCACGGTGTGCAACAGCAGCAGCCGCATCACGGCCCGCCCCATGTGCCCCAACATATGATCCCTGGTGGGCCCCCGCATATACCTCCCAAGTCCAACGGCCCTCCAGGGTCCGGACAAACATTTAGTCACCTACCAAACTACGGCAACCCTGCCACATTGCCGCAAAAACCTTCCACTTAGAAGTTGAAGCATCGCAGCTGTGTCGAGAGGGAATGGATACTAGTACATTAGGCGCAATTCAGGTTTGGAGGGGCATATGCATCAGGGCGTTCCAGGAGTAGTTGGGTGCGATAATTGGCGATGGGAGTTTCAAACCATATGTGCTTAACGCCAAACCCACCCCGCTCCTTCTGGGGCCAGGGAGTTTACATGGATGTTTTTTAAAACGAACAGCGAGGAAGAGCGGTACTGTTTTCTGCGATTAGGGGGGTTTGGGGGGGATATGATGGCGCAAGTCAAAATAAGAGTTTATGACGATATAAGATTCTGATCATGCGAAGACGAAAAGAGAAGAGAGCGCGCAACAAAGCATCAGATTCATAGATCCCGGTGGAGAGAATTAGACTTTTCAGAGAAAATGCCAATATAAGCCCAAGTCTCAGTTCATTTTCATGGAAAGGATGAAGCAGAAAGAACGGCTCCCTTTTGTAGGTATTCGTTGTTGTATTTTGGGTAGGATTTTGCAAAAATATCCACCACGCACTACCCTCCATGAAGCCCCATGAACGCCGTGAACAAGACCTGTATATCTTTCCCCACGACCCAACATGCGACCTTTTTTTCCCCTCCTTCCTCCCTCCATGTAAATTAAAACCGACAATAGAAATCGAACGCTTCCCTCTTTCTTTTGATCCCGCCCCTTTGGCCCTGTGTTTTAGCACAACAAGAACCAATTAGGCAAAAAAAGGAACATGATAGGATGGATATCGTTGTTGTGTTGTGAACCAAAAAAGCAAGAGGCATCTCTATTTATTTCTTTTTCTCTATTCGCCATTCTCCCGGGGTTCCCTGGGCTCACGGGGCTCTCTTGGTTGACCGCCACCACGACCGCCGCCGCGGCCGCCACGCTTTCCTCCCCTGCCGCCACCACGGCGCTCACCGCCCTCCTGCTTGCCGCCCTCTTCGCCCTCCTTCTTCTCAGCCTCGCCGCCAAAGCCGATAATGGTGGCCGTGGCGAGACGCTGGGACAGGTCGATCTGGGTGCGGATGGTGTTGGCCAGGTAGCTGACCATGAGCACGTCCTGGATGTGGTTGTTGAAGTCGTTCTCGATCTGGAGGTTGGAGACCTTGGGGGCGAGCGAGAGGGCGTTCATGAGGTACTGGCCAAGGGCGTGGGAGCCGTCGCGCTCCTCGTCGAGGACCTCACCGACGAAACCGGACACACGCTCGAGCAAGTCGGAGACGACCTCGAGGGACTGGGCGAGGTTCTCAATGTCGGAGACGATGGGGGCGGCGCGGGATTCAGACTCGGCAGCGGCGGTGACGGTGGAGAGGGCGGCGCGCTCCGAGTCGTTGATGAGGAGCTTGTGCGGCACCTCGATGAAGAGGCAGGACTCGCTGGCGCGGTCGGGGGAGACGGCGACGGGGGCCGAGACGTACGTCTTGGTGGAGATGTTGGTGCCGGCGTCGGTCGAGATGGTCAGGTGCACCGAGGGGTGGGGGAAGGTGCCTGTCTCGGGGGCCGCGAAGAAGTTCTGGATCAGCGCGGAGAAGGAGTTGAGCTCGTGCGAGGTCGTGTACCAGCCGAGAAGCTGTTCGCGGGGAGACGCCTTGAGGGTCAGGGCGAGCATGTTCTTCTGGTACTCGACGTCGACCTCAACCTGGTCCTCGTTCTCGGTGTGAGGGATCGCAAAGGTGCTGCGGACCTCGACCTCGCTGCCATCTTCGCTGCGGGTGCCGACGAGGGCGCCGATTACCCGGGTTGATTGGGTGTCGCGGATGTCACGGCGGACGGCATGGTCGATGATGGAGAAGACGGACTAGATTGGGGGAAAAAGATGAGGGGTTAGGAGGGGTTCATTGCGACTTGGTAGACACGGAAATGGTCGAGGGGTATGAAGATGTTGAAGACATAGAAAGTTTTCATGGAGGGGTACAGCAGTAGCAGCAGCAGTAGCAGGCATACCTGAGGTTGGATGTTGACGGTAAGCGGGGCACTACCGCCGAAGCCTAGGAGGGTGGGCGCCAGCGGGCGGGCGAGGTGGACGAACTGCTCCTTTTCGACTGCCATGTTGGGCGGCGGGTTTTCTGATATCTGAAATTTGGTTTGGGTGAGGGGGATGCTCTTCTGAGATCGGCTTGCCCCAGACAGAAAATTGGCGACCAACTATGGAGTATGGAAATTGTACAAGGGAGTCTCGTCTTTTGGCGGGTCGCGGAGAATCGGGGAAAGTCGTCACAGGCAGACCGGGTCTTTTCTTTCTCGCTCTCTTCAAGACTTTCGCCCCGGGGTCAGACCTCGAATTTTTGGTTTTGGGAGAAAGGATGGCGGGACCTGGGTTGTGCGCGCTAAGATAAGCAAACTGGCGGCCGATAAGAAGCGTGGCGTGCAGAATGCTTGCTGCAAGGCTGCCTTTTTTGCGGCGAACGGCTTTTTGGGTCGTTGAAAGTGGAGGATGTTGATGAACTGTGCTGATGTGGTAAACTGACAAGTTATCGTTCAACTCGGCTGGTATGGCAGCGGTTGTCAAAGTTAGGGCAAACTGTTACGAAGTATTCGTAGCAAAAAGCCAATTGGGATTCGGTTATTTACTTTTGAAGATGGTTCGAGCTTAATTACGACAGGATCTAAAGATCCAGGCCGGCACCGTTGCATGGAAAGTTGCACTTCATTGTGGCTACAAAAGAAAGGAGGGACAATACTAAACCACATTGCCAGATTTGGACAGTCTTGAGCTACAAGAGGTCCCAAAATACTTGCAGAACTTAGAACATCTCACCCTGAACAAATTTCTGGCGTTGAGAAGTTTTCAAAAGTAAATATAATGTATATAGCAGAAAATGGAAAATGTCCTAGAATGCTTTCAAGATTGTCATATCCAGCTGGCACATAATCGCGGCGAGACGTGTAAAAGCGCTGTCATTTTATGGTGGTGCACAGTCCAAATATCCACACCACCAAATCTTGGCAACCTTTTGCTTGCAGGGCTGAAAGTTTTACAACCTTTTTTTTTTTTTCACATGCCTGGTATCAACCATTCACATCGCTTCTTTCCAGCTGTTTAATTTGAAGAAAATTTCAGTCCAGGTCTCTTTTTTTCAATTTGGCCTCATAAACCGAATTGAAATGGCCCCAAGGGCAGGTTTCAGAGGGGGTTCTAGGGGAGGTCCCAGAGGTGGTGGGTCAAGGGGAGGTGCATCGTCGCGAGGCAGAGGCGGCATGAGAGGACGAGGAGGTGGAGGTCGTGGTGATGGAAGAGGTCGAGGAAGGGGTAGGGGCCGAGCAACATCACGAGGTGCATTTGGCCAATCTCGGAAATTTGAGGATCAACGTGTTGCATCAAAAGAGTACGTCTCATAAAAACTTCCCATTTTTTCATTTTTCACTTGCTAACAAAAAAACAGAGATGTGGAGGAAGAGGAAGAAGATGAAGAGTTTTCCGAATCAGAATCCGACGCCATGAGTGTCGATTCTGACTCAGACGAAGAAGAAGCCCCAAAGGAAACCGGCTACGAAAGGCTGATGAGGGCAATCGAGAAAGAAAAGAAGGAGAAGGAGCGCCAAGCCAAGGCAGAGCGCAAGGCCAAGGAAAAGCGTGAACGCCAGGCTGAGGAAGAAACTGAGCCCAGGGCTAAAAGGCGAAGGGTGGCTCATGATGCCGAAGGAGAGGAAGAGGAGCCAGAATCTGGCAGCGAGGGTGAAGGTCAGGAAGAGGAAGAGGACTCTGACGAGGAGCGGGCTGTGGATGCGGTCGAGGAGGATCAGGAGGACCCAGATGTTGACTTTCAACCAGACGACTTACTCGACGACGAGGATGACCTCGACAAGGAGGACCCCTTCGAGACTCACTTTGAGAACCCGGATGAGAAGGTGTTTCTCCCCAGGATAAAAGCCGCTGAAGCCGACAAGTTCACGATAGACCAGGTCCTCTTCCAGTCGAACAGAGCCTACTGGAAGTACCCGGAGACAACCCAAGAAAAGCCGCCGCTGCCGCGAAAGATATCCGGTCCTTCAGATATTCACCTCAAAGAGCGTCTGAAGGCAAAGATACAATCAAAACGGCCCAAGTTTGACGATGTCGAGCAGGCGGTCGCTCCCTTCCTGTTCAACTACAATAACATGCTGTACTGCGATCGCACAGTTGGTAATTCCGACAACCTCCGAAGACTCGCCGCCCTGCACGCTCTCAACCATATCTACAAGACCCGCGATCGCATCATCAAGAACAACGCCAAGATCTCCAAGAACCCCAACGGCAATGAAGACCTCGACCTCAGAGATCAAGGCTTTGCCCGACCCAAGGTTCTCATGCTTCTCCCTACCCGACAGTCGTGCTACAAAATGGTCAATATGATGCTCTCCATCTGCGACATTGACGCACAAGAAAACCGTAAACGGTTCGAGGAAGGTTACAACGACAAGTTCTCCAAAGCCTCCAACGAGATGCCCGAAGATTTCCGTGACCTCTTTGAAGGCAACACCGATGATATCTTCCGCCTTGGCGTGAAATTCACCCGCAAGACCATCAAGTATTTCTCCAAGTTCTACAACTCCGACATCATCTTTGCCAGTCCCCTGGGTCTGCGCATGGCCATCGGCTCTAAAGAAGAGAAGAAGCTAGACTACGACTATCTGTCGTCGATCGAGGTCGTCATCGTCGACCAAGCCGACGCCCTCCTCATGCAAAACTGGGACCACCTCGAGTTCATCTTTGAGCATCTCAATCTCCAGCCCACGGACACCAACGGCTGCGATGTCTTCCGCGCCCGCCACTGGTACCTCGACAACCAAGCCAAGTACTTCCGGCAAACCGTCGTCTTTTCCGCCTTTAGCACCCTCGAACTGACGGGTCTCATGTCCAACCACTGCCCCAACTGGTCTGGCAGCGTCCGTCTCCAAAAGGAATACCCCGGCAAGATTCAGCATCTCCCAGTCAAAACCCGGCAGACCTTTTCCCGGTTCGAAGCCCCTGAGATCGAGACTGAAGCCGACGCGAGGTTCGATTACTTCACCAAAGCCATCGTTCCTCTCCTCACCAAGCACAATGCCCGCGACGCCACCGGCACTCTTATCTTTGTTCCTGACTCCCTGGACTTCCCTCAGGTCCGCAACTACTTTGCCTTCAACCCAGCCATGCAAAACGTCTCCTTTGGCAAGATCTCCGAGCACACGCCTGTGCCCGAAGCCTCGCGGGCGCGGTCTCATTTCTTGACAGGCCGGATGAAGGTTTTGTTGATCACAGAGAGAGCCATGCACTTTTTCCGGTACCAGAGTATTCGCGGCGTCAAGAGAGTTATCTACTACGGTCTGCCGGACAACTCGCTTTTCTACAGCGAGATTGCTTCCTTCTTGCTCAAGAGCGAGCAGTCGGGCCTGTTGGAGCCGGAGCAGGGTGTGATCCGGGTCATGTTTAATAAGTGGGATCACTTGAAGCTTGAGAGGATTGTAGGATCGTCGAGGGTGGGCAAGATGTTGCATGAGAAGGGGGATACTTTTGATTTTGTGTAGACATCTGTGGCGATTCCCTTTGTCTTTACTATCTCGGTTAGGGAAAAGCATATAGAGAATGTGCATTGGCGGTTTTGATGGCCTGTAATATTTCATCTTGTCACAAGTATATACAAGCAAATACTTATCCGAGATGCTCTTCAATGGCTGCTATGTGATCACCATTTTGCACAGACAAACAAACCTTCTGTCTATCTCTCTCTGCTGCTTTCTGACATCTGTACAGGCTCTATCTCCGTACATTGGCTCCTCAACTACTCCGTACCGTAACATCTCCCTCTCGCTTCTATGCATGTTTTGGCAGATATATTCTTCATTTATACACATCCAGCCATGCCATAAAACCCATAAACTTACATACGCCCCCTTAACGACTCGACGCTTTTCTTTCCCCGGTCCTCAGAGACAGATTACATATCCAACTTGGACACCTTCTCCACCATCTCCTCAAACGCATCCCTCCCCTCAGCCCGAAACCTCGTGACCTTTGAAATATTCTTGACCGTCAAATCCGTGTGCTTCTTCCCCAGTTTCCTGTCCCGTGCCACCGCTGCAGCAGTCATGGCGAACCGCATGTCCTTTGGCCCGTCCACCAACTCCAGAATCGCGGAAGGTGCTTGGTCGTAGCTGTCCTTGGGCTCTGTTCGCAGGACTCGGGTGTACCCGCCCGGCCGGTTGAGGTAACGCTCGCGGATCTCGCCGAAGAGTTTGGGCATTAATTCGTGGGGAGTCTATTTTTACGTGTCTCTCATTAGCATACTATCTAGCAAAGGGGGATCTAGAGGGGAAAAACATACGTAGAGAATACCCTGGGCTTTTCGGCGGGAGGTCTCATTGTCTTTTTTCGCAAAAGTAATGAGCTTTTCCGCCAACCGCTGGGCTTCTTTCGCCTTGGGCCAGGTCGTGTGGATCGACTCGTCTTTGATCAGGGACGTCACCAAGTTGCGGAGGAGGGCTTGTCGGTGCGCGCTGTCGCGGGAGAGATGGCGGTATTTCGTTAGACCTCCTGCCATTTTTTTCTGGGTTTTCTGTCTCTTCCCTTTATCTCCCGTGACTCAATTAGGCCCGTAATACTGGCTTTGGCGAGTAGAAGGGGGGTCTGGGAATGGCTTCGCGGGGGTATGTCGTCGTCGTCGTCGTCGTGGGGTGGTGGGCTTAATTAGTGCGGTTATCCCCGTGAAACTTTTTGGATCTTATCGCGGCTTTCGACCGACACCATCCCCCCCCCCGACCAAACGACCGGGAGCTGTTGGCGCAAGCCCCACTTTTTAAAGAGCTTCCTTGTCGTTGCCAAGAAAGATCAACCCGGCACCCAGCCGAACCTCTTTCGGTGGTTTCAGGGACATCAAGAAAGCGGACGAACAAATACGTCACTGAGACCAACGAGGGAAATTTTGAAGCCGTCATGAGGGAAGGAGTCAATTGATTTGATTTTTTATTCTTTTCGTTTTCAGTCCTTCCTTTACTCGGCATCAAAGAGCAGTTCCCTTTGCTCGTTGCGCTTATACCTAGATAAATCGCGCCCACCATGGGGTTCCTCGCTGGCTTTGTATGTGTACCCCTCCTATCTTTTGCGATGTTCAAGGCATTGTTTTGGGGAACTAACAGACAAAACAGTCAGGAGGAGTAACCCTCACCCTGGGCATCACCTACTTAGCCCTCCTCACCCACCGGCGCAACCGCGAGCAACAAGCCGGCATGCTGCAGTCGCAAACCTTTGCGCTGGACATGGTCACGCCCACCTCGACCAACCTCCCCGCCCGCCGGTCAACGTACACCCCCGAAGGCGTCTACGTCCCCAGACAAACCCTCGCAGACACCACCTCGACCTTTGTCGAAGCCGCAAAAGCCAGGTGGAACGCAGAAATCATCAACGCCGTCCGCTGGGTGCAGGGCACAGACTGGAACGCTGCCGAGCAGAAAGTAGAAGACAACGTGGTGCGGATCGCAAGAGAGAGCAGAATCAAGGAAAGAACAGTCGAGGCGGCAAGGGAAACCAACAGCAGGTTCTGGCACGCCGAGGAAAGAGCTGTGGAAAAGATCTGGGAGGCCGAGAAGAAGGCCGCTCAGGGGTTGCAAAAGGCTGAGCAAAAGGCCGTGGAGGTCACGCACCAGGTTGGCGATGCCATGGCGAAGGGGGTGGAAAGGGGCAAGGAGATGGTGGGCAAGGCCAAGGCGGCGGTTTATCTTGCTGAGGAAAAGCTGGAGGCAAAAGTCGACGCGAAGCTCATGGGGGTGAGCGAGATTGAGAAGGCGCTGAACCAGAGGTTCGATCCTGAGTACAGGAGAGAAAGGATGAGCAGGACCGTGGAGGAGACGCTGGCCGAGCGGTATATTCCTATTGAGAAGAGGGATAATTCTATTCTCAGGTTTTTGTAAGAGGAGTTCGTCGGGTAATGGAAAACTGGTTGTTTGTATCATAAAAAGGTGGTGGTGTGGATCATTAGAACGGTGTCCCAAACACTATGATTTTCTTTATACCGAGTACTAGTGTCAGCTCGGCCACTTACGGATGCCTGATGCTACGGATACACATATCTGAAGAGAAACCAGGAGGCAGAGGGAACTTTACACCCGTTGAGTTCTTCACAGTCAAGAGTCACTTCCCTTATAATGTATGTCTGAACAGAGCTTTATCTAATATGTCACTAAGCTATCAACAGCATCCCTCAAACCCATAGAGACAAACCCATGACCATATTTCCATGTGGCAGGCCAGAGATAGCACATCCTATGACAGCCATCTTATGGATCACATGGGAAAGTCATGTGGAGAGCAATGCGAACAGAGAACCTAAACTGTTATGATACTGGAAAGAGGAAGTCGGCTTTCTTACTCCTTGAACCCCCTATTCGCACGTCACTGGACTCCGGCATATCCGCTACAGCTTTGAAGGGAAGGCGAATGTTCGCGGGCAATAGGCTTCCGGCAACACCGTTGGTTCGCGATGTAGCTTTAAGAACCTTAGGTTAACGATACACAGGCGTACCGAACTTTCTGGAAGTTGGGGTTTGAGAGCAATAGTGATGCAAACCATGGCAAAAGACTACCTTAGCGTATAAAAGATGTTCAGAACTTCCAAAAGAACGTACAATCTCTGCTATCCTCTCCCAGGAGCATCACTCTCAACTTCACCAGTCAGCGAACACCCCAAATCTCCAAATCTCAACATCTTCTATCATATTCTCGCATTAAGCCGTCCATCGACACACACTCACCCTCAAAATGGAGCAACCTCCGGCTTCCACCTCTCTGCTAACGCCTGCCGACATCGTCCACAACTTGACGATCGGTGACTATGCCGAGACAAATTCCCTCCCCTCTGAGATCAGATGCTACAAAGAGAGTTTAATCAACCTCGCACGCGCTCTCAATGACGGCTCTGCCGAAGACGTCAACTTTCTGCGTATCCTATACAAACTGTTGGTGTGCACGATCCGACTTATGGAAAACACACGGAAGCTCGAGGACGACTCAGAGCAGAAATCTAAAAACGACAAGAAGATTCTCGAGCCGAATTACTACAACGTTCTTGAGGCGGATTACTACAAGGCTGTTGAGGCGTATGACAAACCACATCAAAACACAAGATGCTGCATTGGTAACCGACGACGCACTGAAAATGCTACTACGGCTGGGGATCGATGACGTGGAAAGCCCGAATATAAGAAAGGATAGCTGAGACCGCCTCGGAATAGCACCACACCATGAGCTGCTGTCGTTGCCCTGGTCGTGATGTCGCTCCACTGACGACGCCGTTACCCTTTCCCCAGCTTTCCCCATCTCACTCGATTATAGAACATTCTTCTTGGATCTCATCGAGCTAGACAATAAGCTGGAGTAGATCCGTGGTCTTTGGTTGCGGAGTGCGCTAGGTTGAGGACTTATTCCCGCTCCTGGTTATTCATGCGTTTATAACGTAAAGTCGTGATCCTCTCGACTTGACCCCTCCACAGAAACCCTTTATAGCTGTACGATTTAATAGCATAAGTATCAAATTACATTTGGATATATTTAAATTCCTTTCTATGCATATAAATAATATTTAAACATATAAAAGGGAAAATTAGCTGTTGTTTAGCGGAAAAGATCATGGGCAAAAGGTGTACAACCAGGACCTTTCACGACGTGGTACTGTAGTTCTTGGTTAGGACAGTACTTCATAAGGAAACCAACTATCTTCCACATCCTCGAGGAAATAATACAAGTAAACAGCGAACTATCGCCGAAAAGAACACTTTTAGAAGCACGTGCAGTATGTAGCTACATTGAACATCTTGACTCCGAGGCAATCGGGAAGGGCCTCTGCAATGTTCGGTTGACAGTCCGGACCTGTCCAGGGTTGCATTCATTACCTCAGCAATCAGTGCGTCAGGACTCATCAGGATTCAGGACCGGAAATCATGGGCAGCCCCAAAAACTTTTTGGAAATCTCTTGCCCCTCATTGGCGATTTGGGCTAACAAAACCCCAGAGTGGAGCAACCCCGCAAGACACCGAGGCGTGCGCGAGAACGAAAACAAACAGCACTGGGTTCCAACGCAGTGCCAAATGCCAATCGCGCCAGCGTCCCCAGCACTGTCACCTGCTTGAACTCGGCCTCGCTTCAGCGACCAGATCCCGTAGTTTTCGGGCCCTGGTTTCCGGAGGCGAATTTTCTCTCATATATTTCCAGATTGTTCTCCCGTTCCCGTTTTGCGCTCCGAATGCTGTGCGCCCTTTAGATCCGACCGAGAAAGACAATTCTACATTGACACCGACGAGGAACGGGAAAAGAACGGACCCATTGGAGCCGGACCAAAGTGAATCAGGACCCTTTCAGCTATACGCATACACGTCGCATCCCATCCGTCCCGGTTGTTACGGCGCAGCGGCTGATATCGAGAGAGCGTATTCCACCGCTACATCAGTCCGCGCCTCCCGAAACCGATTATTCTACGACCAATTCGTTTTCTTGTTCCTCGACTCGTTGTGCAACTGCAAAAATGTCTTTCTCGAGCCTCGTTCAGGACCTGACTCTCCGCGATTCTGGCGCCCCGCGCAGGCGCGGCGACGCTTCGGTCTCCACCATCAACGATACGGCGTCCCGTACTTCTCATATCTCGAGGGCCATGTCGTACGCCAGCACGGCTGCCACGAGCGTGAGCATTGCGGGCGACATCTCCAGTCAGCTTCATGCCGGTTACTCGCATCCCCTTGCGCGCTCATGGCAGGCCGAGCGCCAGCTCACCAAGGTGCGCAGTTGATCCTGCAATAGTGTCCATCAATTCCCGCTAACAGCCGACCTGCAGTCTATGCTCATCTACCCTCTGTTCGTGTCCGACAACGATGACGAGGAAGTCCTTATTCCTTCTCTTCCCGACCAACACCGTCGCGGTGTCAACAAGCTGATCCCATTCCTCGAGCCCCTTGTTCAAAAGGGCCTTCGGTCCGTAATTCTGTTCGGTGTACCGCTCAGGCCAGGCACCAAGGACGCTCTCGGCACATCGGCCGACGACCCGGAGGGACCCGTCATTCGCAGCATTCGCCTTCTGCGACAAAGATTCCCTCACCTCTATATCGTCGCCGACGTTTGCTTGTGCGAGTACACCTCCCACGGTCACTGCGGTATTCTCCGGGACGACGGAAGCCTCAACAACCAATTGTCAGTCGATCGCATCTCTGATGTCGCTGTTTCGTACGCAAGGGCCGGCGCTCACTGTGTTGCGCCATCCGATATGAATGACGGACGGATCCGGGCGATCAAGCTCAAGCTGATTGAGGAGGGTATTGTGCACAACGTAACGTTGATGTCGTATGCCGCCAAATTCTCTGGCTGCCTCTACGGGCCATTCCGCGATGCCGCTGGCTCAACACCATCATTTGGCGACCGCCGATGCTACCAGCTGCCACCCGGCGGTCGTGGCCTTGCCCGCCGTGCCATTATCCGCGATATCAGCGAAGGTGCGGATATCATCATGGTCAAGCCAGCAAGTCAGTACCTGGACGTTATCAGCGACGCCAAGGAGCTGGGCAAGGACCTCCCCATTGCCGCTTACCAAGTTAGCGGCGAGTTCGCCATGATTCATGCCGCGGCCAAGGCTGGAGTTTTCGACCTCAAGGCGATGGCGTTCGAAAGCACAGAAGGCATTCTCAGGGCCGGCGCAACCATTATCATCAGCTACTTTACCCCTGACTTTTTGGATTGGCTGACCAACTAAGGTGTGAAAAAGCATTGGGTTTAAATGATAAATAGGCGCATGGAGTTTTTGGCGTTATGGTATATTGGTCATGGATGGCATGTTGATGGTTGAAAGCTAGAAAGCTTCAACAGCAAAAATTCTCCGGGATGGTGGATGGGTGCGGTATGACGTTCACCCAAACCCCCCCTTTTCTTATTACCTCAGATATGATGAGCCAAACGGCTGTCCTATAGTATTGGATGGAAGCAGCATGGACATGAGCACTAGTCGAAAACCTAGAGGCACCGTCTGCCGCAGGTGGTGCTATGATATATATATATATATATAACTCTCTCTCTTCTCTTGGATCGCTTGGCCCTCCGTTTCCCCTGGTCCATTCTGTTGGTACCTATGTTTGCATGAATGGCCTTGGTTTGCGGCAAGTGAAACCTTATTTCTGTGCCACGCGTTCGACCCCCAAGCCTTGTTGCCTCTCACTCAGCTTGGAATCTTGCTCAAGCACCTGTGATCATGAAAGGAGCCGACAGGAACATCAGACTGGCGAAAGAACATGAAGCCAAGGAAGAGGTTTGAAAACGTCTGTCCTGTGATGAGACACACCCCGAACGGTAGAAAAAAGTGGACGAGTCCCTCGAGTCCCGAGAGAAGAAAGAAACGTGGGCGGCTTGGTTCCTGACGGTCAGATCGCAAGATCTCGGGAAGTGGGGCCGTTTTAGCTTGGCACCAACGGTCTTGACGGAGGACGACCAACCATCTTGAATCGGATCCTCAGCGACTCTTCGACACGCTCACCTTTTGTAAGCTCGGAATTCGCTGTCTAATTAATTGTCTGAGTCTGAGAGTTGAGAGAACTGTGAGATTCAGGATGGGTCCTCCATGAATCTTGGCGGAGATTCCAGAGAGTAGGAGGAATGAAGATGGAGTTTGGCATCTTTCTCAGTCAAGATATGCTTCTCTTTCCGTCTCTCTTTGCAGATGATTCGACTATCTAACAATGAATTGCGTACGCACGCATATAACTCGGCTTAAACGCATGAAGAAGCCCAGTTGGGGTGGCGTGGCGGCTTCATCCCTCTCCAAGCGTGTTCGGACGGACGACGGATGCTGGATGGCACTATCTAACTGCCGTTTCATCACCGACCTCACACTAGAGGGAGCAGCAAAGCGATTGACTTTCTTACTAGGCGGGTGCAGTGGCCGGTTTCTATTCCTGGCTGGCCCCAAACTTTTGGTCTTCTCATAATGCTGCCGGCCGTCGTCTCTTCTTGTTTTTGCGCAGTCAGTCCTTGTTCACTCACTGGTTTCCCTCGCTTTTTTTCCTATTCCTTCGTTTGGTTGTTCTTGTTGTTGTTGGCCCCCTACGCCGTGGTCGTACAGACTGGTCTACCACGATCTCGATTTCTTCACTACTAATCTTTTGGTAATACCAGAACGGTTTTGCCAATTGGATTCTAGCATTGTTTTGTTTCAATCAAACCCAGGCCAAAAGGCCGGGTTCCCACGCCGCGCCAACTGGTTTCGGTTTTTTTGCTGGGTCGTTGTTGTATCCTCCCACCCAGACTTTGTGTCCGGCAGGGGAACATCAACAACAAAACCGTTCTCCCTAGCCCCGACTTCTTTTCTCGTCGTTCTGAAAGGCGATAAACTAAACTCCATCATGAAGGGCCATACACCCTCTTCCTCATCCCACCACACCACCATTATCGGCAGCAGTTCCTACGAGGAAACCATGGCTCTCTTCCACGAGAAAGCTCCTTCTTCGGACCTGGGAAGCGACGCTGGTAGTAGCAGCCGCGACGAGTCGGAAACATTCTCTTCATCGTCGACGCTGACGACGAGGAATTCTTCTCCTGCCCGGTCTGAGATTTTGGGTGGCATATCATCACAGCCGTTTTCGTCACAGCTGCCAATATCTATGCCCTCGCTGCCCTCAATACCGTGGCCTTCTTCTTCCCATTGCCGGCGGCGGTTATTCCCCCTTCTCACCAAAATCGGCATCTTCTTGTTGCCTTCGTTTCTCCAACCAAAGGGGCACCACCACACCACCCTTCGGTTGTCTCCTACTGCGTATCTAGACGGTATCCGCGGGTTGGCTGCCCTGTTTGTTTTCTTCTGCCACTATTTCTACACTTGCTACGTAATCGCTACCGGCTATGTACGTTTCTTCCCCCCTTTTTACGTCCCAAATACTAACATTGAGGAAAGGGTCTAGACGAAGGCAACTACCACCTCCTCAAACTCCCCTTCATCCGCCTCTTATATTCCGGCCCGCCCATGGTCTGCGTGTTTTTTGTGGTGTCGGGGTACGCTCTGTCCCTTAAACCGCTGAAACAAATCCGCGCTCGCCAGTTTGCGGAGTTGTCCAATACCATGTCCTCCTTCATCTTCCGCCGAGGGCTCCGTCTTTTCTTGCCGGCAGCCATTTCTACCTTTTTTATTTGTTTGCTAGTTAGGTCGGGGTGGTACGCAGCCAACGCCGATTTCGCCACCTCTGATCTTTATCTGCGCAACGTGCAAGAGACTCACTACGAGGGACATCCAGAAGACTGGGGACTGCAAATCCAAGAATGGGCGTGTGATCTATTCCAGTTTGTGCACGTCTGGGACTGGACGGCATTTGGAGGGTCTACGTCGATGGATGTCCATTTGTGGACGATTCCTGTGGAGTTTAGAGCTTCTATGGCGCTTTTCTTGTCGCTGATGGGGATGGCTAGGCTGAAAACTGCCAGAAAAAGATTTGCGGTGCTGGGGTTTTTGGTGCTGTTTTGTTATTACAGTGCGAGGTGGGAGATGGTGCTCTTCTATGCCGGGATGGGGCTCGCGGAAATGGATTTGATCAGGGGGGCGCACACCCCTTCTCAAAGAACAGAAAAGGAGGAGGTTCTCCCGCTTAAGAGTGCGCGACCCAAACGGTGGAATGGGAAGGTGAAAAAGTGGTGGTGGCTGGGGATGAGTGTACTGGGTTTGTATCTCATGTCCCAGCCCGATCAGGGGAGCGATATGACGCCCGGCTGGTTTTTCCTGACGGATCTCATTCCGTTGTGGTGGAATTACGATGATTTGTACCGGTACTGGCAGAGCGTGGGAGCGGTGATTTTCGTCATGGCCGTGGGGAGATCAAAGGGGTGGCAGAGGTTCTTTGAGAGTCCCGTGGTGCAGTATTTTGGGAAAATCTCGTATGCGCTGTACCTGATGCACGGGCCGGTGTTGCACACGGCTGGATACTCGATCGAGAGGTTCGTGTGGCAGAGGGTTACGGGGGTGGAGAGCGATATGGCGTATCATGTGGGCTTTGGGCTGGCGGCGGTGTTTGTGGTGCCGATTACGATTTGGGTGGCGGATGTTTTTTGGAGGGGGGTGGATGCGCCGGTTGTACGGTTTGCGAAGTGGTTCGAGGGGGTTTGGACTATTGAGGAATAAGGGGGAAGGGGATGAAAGTGAGAGGAATAAGGGGGGTTGTTTACTTTTTGTGTAACAGGAAAGGAGCAAATCGGCGTTTGGGAACAGGCATTTTGAATAGGCGGATTTGGGCAGGGGGGAGTTCAAGATGATGAAAACATCGAAGAAATAATTACAACTAGCAATAGGACAAAATGACAAGTCCCGTCTCTCAAGTTTGATTTTGGCTTAGTCTAGATCAAAGGTGTTCTGCAGAGGCTTTACAATCAAGATGGCAAGATATAAGAGAAAAAGAAACACTTGTTGGTACAGATCTCTACATAATCGTACAAAGGGGTATCTATCCGCTCCAGTCATTCCTCATTAATCATACAGTCCAGTATCCATTCTCCATCTCATGCATCTTTCTTGCATGATCATCCCAGCGTGTTGTCTCGTCATAATCGTACACTCATCGTTACAGTCTCCTTGCTAAGCAGGAAGCTAGGAGAGTCGCTTAGATGTGTCTCCTCCTCGACCCGCGGCCATCGGTACCATGCATACGTCTGGTACCCGCAGCCTTTTGGCCGGGGCGACCAGTGAGAGTGCCCTTAATCTTGAGGAGAGCACCGCTGATTTTGTCGCCGATGGAAGGGCGGCGCTGGTGGTGGTGGACGGGCGCGGCGTGGACGGCTGTGCCGGTGGTGTGATGATGCCGGCGGGTACGGCGACCACCGCCAAAGAGACCGCCTCTGCGGGTGCGAGGGGCAACAGTGGCTGTGGTGTGGTGGGTGGTGGTCACGGGAGTGAGATGCTTGCGACGCGAAGAAAAGAGACCTCCTCTGCGGCGGGGAGCAGTGGTGGTGACAACGGGAGCGCGATGACGGCGGCCGAACATTTTGATTGTGTTTGGTTTTGTTTGGTTGTTGTTGGTGGTGTTTGATGAAGTTTGGTCTTGTTTGCGTGTGTAGACTTTTTTTTTTTAAAGTCAAGATCGTTTGAAGATTGAATGTCTTGTATTGGTCTGATGTGTGATTGTATGATACTGGGAATATAACTTCCTGGAAAGATGGATTAGAACTGAATATTATATACACCATTTCCATCCCCCACGACGTCACTTTTAGTTTTCATCAGAACCAAGATCCTTTGAGCCCTTTCTTGCATTAGCAACGAACATCTCGATTTGAGATCCTGCATTTTCGTAGGGTTGCGTGGCATGACGACAAACCAACAGCTCGCTTGGGCCATGACGGCTTGGCCAGACAAAAGAGAATGGCAGAAAATGCCATCATTTCTCTTGATGAAAGCAGACTCGGCAATGAGATTCCGATAAAGGTGTGGTTGCACGAATGACATCGCTAGTTAAGAATAGCTGCGAACCTGGAAGTGCCATGGTTTGTTGGATGGGATCACAAGAGGACCCTTGAACCCCTTGGGACGTCAGCGGCGACGAGGGATCAAAGACGCTGTAACATGCCATTGGTTGGCCCTGTGAGACAAGCTTTTTAGGGGATGTTTTTGGGCCGCGCGGGCTCGTTGCGTTCTCGACCAATCAGACGTGAGGGCTTAGAAGAGGTTGGCCCACTTGGCCTATGATGTCACTCGTCTCGGGGAAGGATGCGAAGGATTTCAGAACTCAGCCGTTCTCAAGAAATGACATGAGTTGGCAGGAGACGGTTGTTCGGACAGGCTTCCCGCAAGTTGGCATCTGATTTGCATGGCGTGCGTAAGGGTCCACGTGGGAGGTAGGGAAAGGCCAGACCTTTTCGCATGCAATGTCTACAATATGGACCGAGAAGAGTTAGTGGATTGGCCGTCTTGACATGTTTCGAAGAGAGGCTGAGTGGCTCGACTTCGAAATGCGCGACTCTCAAGAGACTGCCGATACAGGAGCAGTGCAAGCTACCAGTGACTTATTGTTGACATCTTAGCAGTACCTGACTTCTAGAGAACCTCGACATTACCTACCCTTTCGTTCTTCACCTCACCCACAAGATTCGCCCTTATCCGCTCGACCTCTCCCTCCGAGAATCCCAAATGTCGCTTAACATACCCTTCCAGACCACCATGCTCTTCCTCTGCGGCCTTGATGAACGCTGCCCAGCAGCTCGCTCTCAAACTGGCTAGGTTATGGAACCCAGGGGCGTCCATGCTCTCCGCAAAGCTTCCCTTCAATGCAAACGCCAGCAACTGCTCTCTGGCAGGTTCCGTCCCGATCCTGCTCAGCAACAAGTCCAAGGCAACCACGTCCTCCTTTGCGCCGGCAATCGTGAGCAGGATCCCCGCCATCACGCCCGTTCTGTCTCTCCCCGCCGTGCAGTGGAACACCATACCACCCTGCTCTTCGTCCACATCCATATCCCTCACATATTCCAATACCTTCTTGATCGCATCACAGTACACCCGCAAGACATCCAGATACATCTTCTTGTACCCTTCCTCCCCTTCGCCTTCCACAAAGTCTTTGATGTCGACGGTAGCATCCAGCTCTGCGGGCTCGGTCCAGACGACCTCCACACCTTGGCCCATATCCGCTGGGTCGGGTGACTTCTCATGTTCTCTCACACTTCGGAGATCAAAGACTTTCTTGATCTTGAGCTTTTCTGATAGAACGGATTTGGCTTCTTCCGGGAGGTTAGGTCCCGTCATGAAGAACCCGCCCGACCGAAAGAACTTGCCGGGTCGAATAGGTGAGCCAGGGACTAAGCCAAGATCACGGGTGTTGAAGGTCCCAGGAAGGGTGATGAATGGTGGGCTGGAGAGGGCTTGGTATAAAAGTGATTTGGGGAGGGGGACGGAGACATCTGTCTGGGCGAGAGAGGCCAGGTTGAGTTCTGCGGTTTCCGCCATTTTGACTGCTTGGATTTCTGTTGATGTTGTCAGACGACTGGAGAAGGCACCTTCTTGATTGCGACCTGTCAAATTCTCAAGTGTGGATCAGGCAGGCTGCGATTTGCGTCTAGTTCTTTTCCACTTTTTCGTTGCTTTACAGCTCTCTTATACTTCGACGAGTCGGTGTTGACAAGAGAGAATATACGGCCAGCCGATTGAGAATTTTGATACGATGGATGGCGGATAAGGGAGCAACTCGACACGAGATAGGCTGCTGTATGGGAAGCAGCTCCTCCCAACCCCCCGCATCTTGACCGCCTCCCCTCATCTACATCGTCGAAAAATCATGCATGGGTAAGGCGCAGGAATCTCCGGTAGGCCCGAAGTTTTCTAAATCTTCATCAAATTCCTGAGACACGGAAGATGTGCCTATCCAGAGAGCTTTGTTCATCCATTGATACTTGATAGAGGAGTAGTGCCAGATACTGTACCCTAACCCTGTCACCGACAAGATGTCGAGGGCTCTCAAGATAATTGAGGTGTGTTGAATTGAATACAATTTTTTCTCACCTGCGAATACTTGACGTTATGATTGGGTATTCAAGCACCTCTTCTGGCCTTCAAAAACGGCTGGTCTAGCTGACCTCCGGTAGCT
The DNA here is from genome assembly GCA_033296905.1 of Podospora australis. Classification (NCBI taxonomy): domain Eukaryota; kingdom Fungi; phylum Ascomycota; class Sordariomycetes; order Sordariales; family Podosporaceae; genus Podospora; species Podospora australis. Next base: position 57,463 of record MU864364.1, read on the forward strand.
GGGCATGTCGAGTATTCCAGCTTGTCGTCGTCTGGAATCCTCATCCCAGGAAGAAGTTTAGATAAACTCGGGGGCATCTTACAGCGCTGCGATAGCGCCTTCGGTTATCGGACGAGTGGACCCCAGGTCACAGTTGGAGCTATCACTCGCTATGGAGCTCCCTAGGCTCCAGTGTCATTGACCTCATCCGATACAATACCATCCCGTCGGGTGCTGTCAGCATCCCTTGAACTTCAACGTCTTCCATTGCGCCTTTGTCAACGGACGCCAATTGGTGTACGGCCACTAGAAGTCGCGCGCCGTCTGAGACACTGGCGGTTTTTACTCTTCTTCTAAGGTATGGTCGAATAAAAGAAACGATCTCAAGCTTCATCCACCCCCTACCGAATTCCCGCCGCCAAAATGTCGTCGTTCCTCTCCCTCCTCGCTGCTCGACCACCCCTCTCTTCCTCCGCCCCGCGCATCCTCCTGCGATCCCGAGTACCAGTATCACCACCGCGCCCAGCAATATCACGCTCAATACCAGCGCTTTCTACCCCCAGGAAACCCTTCCGATGTCCCCACCAACCTCTCCCACAGCGGCAGCAAAGATGGTACGCTCGCATACCTCCCGAGCGACACACTCCCCACAACCCGAACCGAAACCAAGACTATATAGACACTTACGCCCACCGCGTGACAAACAATGAGCACTACGTCCGCCTGCAAGCAGCGAAACCCCTGCCCACGCCCTCCGGGCTGTCCATGACCGCCGTGGCCGCAATAGCCGTCGTCTCCGCTTGCATCTTTTACTTTTACAACCTCGAGACCGTCCCCATCTCCGGGCGTACGCGATTCAACTTTTATTCTTCAGACGCCGTGAACAAAGTTGGAGAGCAGGAATATAAGCGGCTGTTAGCATCCTTAGAGGACCAAGGGACTCGCGTGCTGCCAGACTGGGACCCAAGGACCGCAAGAGTAAAACGGGTCATGCAGAAGCTGATCCCCTTCAGCGGGATGGCTGTTAACGACTGGGAGATATATGTCATTGAATCTCCCAGCCAAGCAAATGCTTTTGTGCTCCCTGGGGGAAAAGTCTTTGTCTTCAGCGGCATTTTGAACCTGGCGAGGAACGATTCCCAGCTCGCAACAGTGCTGGGCCACGAGATTGCTCATAATGTCGCTGAGCACGTTGCCGAGAGGTTATCGGCGAGTTTTGGAACCAACATTTTGATTTATTCGGCAGTTATTCTGGGAGGCGTGTTTGGGCTGGGTCCGCTGTTGATGTGGTTTGTGGGGCCGTGGGCGACAGAAGTGGCTTTTGGGTTCCCCATGAGCAGGAAACAGGAGAGCGAGGCGGATTATATTGGGCTGATGATTATGGCTCAGGCATGTTATGATCCGAGAGAGGCGGTAGATTTTTGGGCGAGGATGGAGAGGGCGGGGAAGGCGAGTGGGCAGGAGGAGGTGCCGGAGTGGGCGAGTACGCATCCCACTGTGAGTGTTCCTTCTTTCCGTCCGTGCGTACAGAACATGGTTTTGGAGAGGATCTGTGGCTGACAGAAAGACAATCAGAATCTCAATCGAATCAAGAAGATTCAGGAGTGGATGCCCGAGGCAATGGATAAGTGGTCTCAGAGCGATTGCTCTACGACCACTTCCTTTGCTGACCTCTTCAGGATGGCACTCGAACGGGGGCAGGTGATCATTGTCTAACGGGACACTGCAGGTGATGGTTTTTATTATTTTCAAGGGTATCTTGGATTTCAGCGTGGCGTTCTTGGGGTGAGTGTAGCCCGGCATTTTTATCATGGGAAGGCAATACTCAGACATGAGTTGCGGATGAACAGTACGACTGGCAGGTCAGAATCATATTCGGGAAATGTACAAAGAAGGGAACTGGTTTGGTATGGCGATATCCCTCTCAATTTCAAGGTCGAGCTTTGAGATTCTCATACTTGGAAGAAACAGATCTCTCAGTGGCTCTCACACATGAGATCCTTCAACCAGATAACTCCTGAAAGAAGCCACAATCGCTCCCGGTAAAATAAAACACAAGGCCCCTGAATGCGCCGACGACAAATGATATCAAAAAGCCACCGACCCCCCAATCACAAGATATGAAGGCCGTAAGAGAAGAAGCTCAAGCAGCCTGCCCCCTTCGAAATAACCGCCCAAATAACCACCTATTCCTCTTCGACTGCCCACTAGAACTGCCACCCATACTCCCCGATCTTGCGCCCTTTTCTTGCGTCGACCCGTTGAACCCCTCCCCGTTCGCCAAGCGGTCTCTTACTTCTTTCTCGGCTTGCTGCTCCCGTTTTGTCTGCGCCAGCTTTTTCAGGCGTAATATTTCCCTGCCTACTGTTGGAAAGATTTCAAAGACGTTTTCCCCCGTTTTGGCGCTGACTTCTAAGAATGGGATCCCTTCTGATCCTCCAGGCATGGAGATTCCAGCGGCAGCTTTCTTTCCTTCTGTGTAAGACACCTGTCTTCTGTTGGCTGGATCATCGGATTCGGATTCGGAGTTGTCGACGTCAGCTTTGGTCCCGACTAAGACCACCTCGTATAACCTCTTTTGTGATTGGGATTGGTAAGAGGGAGAGGAAGGTGAAGAGGAGCCAGAGAAGTGGTCGCGGATGAATTCCGCTACGCCGAGGCAGAGACGAAAGGAAGCTTCGTCGGTGACGTCGTAGACTAGGACTGCGCACTCGGTTATAGCCAAGGCTTGTTCGAGGAGGGGGTTGGAGAGGAGGTGCTGCGAGGGGAACTCGAGGGCGTCGATTATGTATTTCTTCTCCTTTTGGGGTGACGAGGAAGATGAGGGTGGAGAGGGTGAGGCTGGGGGAGTTGGGAAGGGGAAGGAGGAGGTTTGGGAGGGTGATGGGGAGAGGAGGATGGGGTGGCGGCAGCCTTTTTCGTAGAAGGGGTCGTGGGTATTGTTGGAGTTGGAATTGGGGTGGTTCTTGGAGGTGGAAGGGGAGGTGGTAAAGGTGTTTTGGGCGAACTGGGGGATGTGTTAGTAAGGTCTTATACTGCAAAGATAGTTCAGAGGGAAAGGCAATGGTGAGGGTATGCGCTCCAGGTATCGAACTCTGAGTGAAAAAAGAACTTTGAGGGGATAAGAGAGAGACATACTCGGGTCAAAATGGAACTCTTCCCCGTTCCCTTTCCGCCAATAACCAGCACTCGAAATTCCCCCGCAGGCTTTTCTTGGGAAAGAAGCTCTTGTTTCCTCCTCCACTCGGCTTCTTCTGCTTGCTGTCGCCTGCGTTTTCGGTCTTGCTCAGAGGCGGCGGGTGCGTCATCTTGCCAGCGGAGGACGGCTTTCAAGTAAGTCGCTTCTTCGGGGGTCCAGAGGAATGAGTTGACCATTTTGGTCCGTCGTTTTTGAGAAGTTTCCATATTTGTTTTCAAATCGGGCGTGAACTGTTGATCGTAAGAGAATTCTGGTGTTGAGAAGAACTGGTGGCGGGTTTCAGTTCGGTGGATTTGCAAGGTAGGTTACTGAAGATGGCTCTGGTGCTCAACAAGGCAGTAAGATCGAGCGATTCGAGTACTGAAAATAATTTCTAGCGAATAGGTCTCGCTCTTTCCAATTCAATTTCTACGATCTGTTGTAGGTGATCGATATTACGTTAATCTCGGAAATTCAAGCGGCGTTAAAGAAACTTGCTTCCCGACGTGACAAGAAAGGTGAGAAAATCATCCGACAATTCATTTCATTGTGAACATCAGCAGGCTTCACCCTCTTATCTCTATACATTTTTCTCTCCGTAATACTAGACCGAAGGACCCGACAAGCCACACCACAGACACGAACAGAGAAAAAAGTGTGTGTGTGTGTAGGTGCGTGTGATGTGTGGTGCATGAAGATGTCGGCCCCCATCTGCGCTGCAATAGGCTCGGGCCAAGAGATCAGAACGGGCTGAAATTCTGCCAAATATCAACCTGCGACAGAGACACCTTCGAACCGGTCAGGCTGGAGAAGAAATGCCCAGATATTCCGGCTTTCAAGAAACTTGAGCTCTTCCGCTCCTTGACTGAAGATGGTTCCAAGGACCTGTTCGCCACTGGCAGTGAGAGTGGGAGACAGGCTAATGTGGATGGCTTCATACCAGTTCCTGTCTCGATGAGCCATCAAGTCCCAAGAGCGACAGAACGTCACATCATACTCGGGACGATTGTGGCTCTTCATGGTCCGTCCAAGGAAAATCTCCGTTGGTGCTTCACGAGTACTCTGAACAGAAAGAAGAATGAGAGAAATGAAAAGAAATCGAAAAGACGCAGACCAACGACCCAGTATATCAGCATCGATGTGGCGTGGACGCCGGTGCTGTATCTCTTTAGGAACGATAAAGCATAGCCAAAGGATCAGTCACCCCACGAAGGAATGGTTGGTAAGGTTCAGGCTGTCAATGGCTTCGGGTAGGACTTCCCGATCTTGGATCTTACGGCAGCAAGGAGCATGACGAGCTACCCCCGATCTCCAACCTGGAGCCCTGGACATGGGTGAAGATGTGCCTGGACTTGCAACGCCAGATTTAAGCTATCTGGATCCATCGACTCACTGCATGTGCTCTTGCAGCTGAGAAACTGTCGCGTCTATTTATTGTGTGGCGGGGTCGCTGCATTTGACGTACAACAGCAGCAGATGCATGCGCGGCAATGTGGAGGGGTGGTGCTGCAGTGTATTGTGCAGCAGAGAGGCAGCTAGCTGCATCACTGGGGGTGTTTCTGTGCGGATGTTCGACGACATCCGGATTGGCTATTAATAGTGGTGGACATCGTAAAATCGTCGGCTGCTATTGGACGACGATGATGTTCTTTTCTCTCCAAAGGTCCAAATGTTGCACTGCCGTTTCTACAACTGAAAGTGTATTCGAGATACAAAAGAGGAAAAAGGTACGAATACTGACTCTAAAAAAGTAGAACTCAAAAGTTGAGCCACTCGACTGCAGCTTTTACAGGCAATCGTTCCATCATCATGACATTGGAGGCCGAGGGAGAGAAGGTGGATGATGGACGACAGGCATCGGAGTCTCGATGATGGATTGCCGGCCGCAAACTTCCCGTGATGGGGCATGATTATTGGCGGCCAAACCCACTAGCTTCTGCAAGGGTTTCTCACGGCCCCCAGCATGAAGCCCCAGGATTGGTGCAACCCATTGAACCCCCAAGTGCCTGAATGGGACAAGACACTGCACCAAGACTGCATCAAAATCGCCCGGGCCTCCTGTGATTCGCAGCCGTCGCTGGGGAGAATGTTCACGACGGGGCACCCACCATCGGTCAGCAAATCTGCAACATCATCCCCGCCATGGTTCTGGGTGGGTAGCCTAGGCGAGACTGTGGACGCTGCCTGCTCCGCTTCCCTTACCTTTCCTTACCATGGGGGCCATTCATTGGAATGGAAGAGAATGATGAAACGCGGAAGCCAGGAAATGGAAATGGACTTCTTTTCGCTTCCCGTTCATCTCGGGGTGTGGTTTGGAAAAGCATCGACACTTCACCTCCACCACCTCCCGATCACGGCAGTTCGGTTGACGCTGCTGCTGATGCCATAACCGTACCGTCTATAGGTCGGCACAGCCTTCAGCCCTACCGGCCTCCGATCTACCTTTGTTCTCCCCCTGTTCCTGTCTCCTCTCCGTCATCATCTCTAGCTCAGCCGCAGTGTGAGCAAGACACCCAGAAGCGCCCGTCTACGTCGCTGAAGGAAAGACATTTCGGTCCCTGATTCGATACCCTTCAGAGCCTTGGGGTACTTTGTTTTATTGAGTTTTGTACAACATACATACCTTGGTCCTTTTGTCTCGCCTGGACTTCCACCTTACCGGGAGACACAAACTGCGTTTCACATCTCCCACTTTCCCTCTTCACACGATAACCTCAACGAGATCATGTTATAGCTAAGATGGAGTATTCTTACCCGCCAAGACCCGGGCCGCCACTAAGGACCACCACTTCTGGCTCCATTAGTAGGATATCAACAGTCTCCGACTTCACCGACCTCGACAACTTCCAGGACGAACCCGGAGAGCTACTACACCCCCGGCCCTCCCTCGTGTCACTTCCGTCTGGTGACAACCTTCAGTCCCAGTATGGCTCTGGAACGCGTAACGATGAGCACACCTACACTGGGTCTCCGTCCGGATGGGTCTCTTCCATTACCAGCCATTCTCCTGGAGGAGGTTATGCGCCAGTAGCTCCGCCGACCGCGGCAACACCATCAAAGAACCTTCGTAGCTTCGCCCAGAGAAAGCACGACGCAATCCCAGAGGAAGAAGATGGAATCGATCTCGGCCTGATGAGGGCAGCGTCTCCCCTTGGGACTGAACCATCGAGAAGACCAACTGGTAGACTTTCGGCGGTACCAACATTCGATCCGTACAGCCCTCTGGGTCCAACGACCCAAGCGGATGAAGCTTTCATGAAGGCATTACAAGAGCAGGAGGCACAGGGGAAGTTGACAGGAGGACTAGGGTTGGGCATCAAGACCGATCAAACGGTTACCGAGACTGTGTTGCTGGCATCCAGCCCGATTAGCGAACGACCTCGTAGCAATGCCTTTATAAGACACAGTAAGCGACTAAGTAGGTCCGACACAGTCAAAAAGTTGGCGCAGATGGAAGCAAACAAGCGAGGGGAAGTAATCGAGGTGGTCATGGCAGACGACGTTCAAAGTCACTCCAAGTTCGACCTCAGTTTAGTCACGGGGCCTGATATGGGGGACGCGCCAGGACAATTTGCTATGAGGCAGACGACCTTTCCCATGTCCGCAAACAAAACCGAGGTGTTTTATCCACAGCCAAACTGGAAACCGTTTTCGATGAGATGGCCGTATCTGCTGTGGCTGATCGTACTGTCAGTGGGATTGGCGATATCGGTGGAAGTCCTTTACCGAACCTCCACCGGCGACCCCCTCGTGAAGTTTCGAACCCCGAACGACATCCCCACGGCCGAGTACTTTGCCTTCAAGTTCTTACCGATGCTCATCTTCGTCACGTATGGTGTGATGTGGCAGGTCACCAACTTTGATGTCATGCGCTTGGAGCCTTTCTATCAATTATCAAAAGAAGGCGGCGCGTTAGCAGACGAGTCGATCAACGTCGAATACCTCACACAGTTCGTGTGGCTACGGCCGTTTCGAGCGCTTCACTGCAAGCACCACGCTGTTGCTGTATCATCAACAGCTAGTCTTCTCGCCAACACTCTGGTGCCTGCGCTGGGCGCAGCCAGTCTCATACTCTATCCCGACAGAGAAACCCGTTTACAATTCCCCGGCTCCGAAAAGAGCATTCTGATTCACCACATCTGGTCACGGGTCCTCACAGTTCTGTTATGTGTCATCGCCTTCCTGGGCTGCATCCTCTTCTACCAGCTCACCACCCGTCGATCAGGCCTCCTTGCCGATGTAAAAGGCATCGCCGGCCTCGCCTCTATGGCCACCGTCAGCCATATCTTGATGGACTTCAAAGAGATGGACGTGGCCTCCCACCAGGACATCCACAAGAAACTCAAAGACCACCGCTACGTTTTACGCAACTCATCGCTCGCTCCTGATGATAGCCACCCTCCCTCGAAACAAGAACGGGATAAATACACCAAGAACCACCTCGCAGCCAACCCGCAACCCCTTATGCTCCGCCCAGCCGGTGCCTTTCCCTTCATCGCAGGCGTGTTCCTCTTCATCGTCCTCATCCCCATTTTCTTATTCAACAAGCAAGCCGCGGTTCTCACCGATAAAGCCCCTTGGTTTATTACCGTCCTAGCAGTTTGTATCAAGCTGTCTTGGGGCGCCCTGGAAACCGATGTCCGGCTTATGGAGCCGTATTACATCCTCTCCAGACGGCACGCTCCCCCCAAGACTTTGACACTCGACTACACCGCGATGCCCTTTGGCTGGGTTGCAATTCGCGGCCTGGTCAACAAGCACTGGCTGGTCTTTCTCGTGGGATTCGGGTCGATCCTGACAGAGATCCTTACGGTGCTAGTCACCTCCCTCGCCACCGTTGACGGGCGAGTCTTCATCGCACTCATCAAAAACCCGTCCGCCTCCTTGCACAAAACCCGTGAATTAGACGATGGAAACCACGACCAAGAGACCAACGTCGACCCCAACGAGATCAACTCCGGTCAAGAAACCATCCCCTCCTTCTGGACCTCTTTAACTCTGGCGCTGCTTATCCTGTTCTACATGGGAGTCTTGTCAGTCATCGTCTACCTCCGAAGAAGAAGAGTATTCCTCCCAAGACAGCCAAACACCATCGCGTCGGTGCTGGCGTACATCCACCAAAGCAAGATGTTGTACGATTTCGTGGGCACGGCGAAGTTTGGCAACGATGAAATGGTGCAATGGCTGGAGGGGGTGGGAAAGAAATACGGTTTGGGGTGGTTTGAGGGACGTGACGGGCAGAGGCACTGCGGTGTGGACGAGGAGGAGCTGCTGAGTGAGTGGCGGGTTGGGTATGATTACAGCCGGTCGAATCGGCCTTGGGAGACGGAGGAGATTAATTGGTTGTAAGCAGCTTTTTGGATTGATATGACTCGGATATATTTGTGTATTTTGCATCTTATTGGGAGTTGAGGACAGTACTAGCATTATTGCCCGCGTTGCTTTTTCCTATGGGAAACGGATACCGAGCAGGGATTGGGAAAGGTGTCTAATATATAATTCAGTTATCTTTCGTCAAAAAAATAAAAAATAAAAAAGAAACCACTTGAACCTCTCTGACTGAGTACAGCTCGAAGTTAATAGGGAAGATATCTAGAGATGGCATCCTCATTCGAGGTATGAAAATCAGTCTCCTTACCTCATGAGTCGAGTTCAGTGAAGATCATAAAGGTGATGTAGTGGTTGCTGCTGTATCGATATACGCCCGGCCAGATTCTCAAGTGAATAAGAACATCACAGTCCATCCATTTCCAAGTGAAAAAAAAAAAGAAAGATATCGAAGGTGAAAGAAAACCCGTGAAAAACAGAAAAAAGCAGAAGCTCACCGGCGCCGTACGAATGCGCGGCCGGTTACGCAAACCCTCGGTGGGTTTTGCGAATCGAACGGTGATCTCTCTGGGAATTCCCTCCGACTAGGGCTCTCGAGTGCCCTCCTCCCCAGACCGCTGGGCTATGGGATCAGTGGTTGACGTCGTTATCTGGGGAGGAGGCGTTGGATAGAAGATTGGGAAGGTGTGATATATACCTATCCGTGATTAGGGAGGGAGCGCGGGCATGGGAAGACACAAACCTGAAGCGAGGACCTGCCTGGTAGAAACAATGAAAGGGACGGGCCAGTATGGTGAATTGAATTCATTTTTATCCATAGGAGTTACTACTCGCCAGAGTCTCCTGTAGGAACAGGGTATAAGAGAATGGTGATGTTTCGAAATCACCACGAAGCACCAATAAAGCCTGTGAGTTGCGAACTGCAAAGCATCCGTGGCAACCAACTCTTTTAACCTGTCGTGTTGCCTAGAGGGCATTCAGAGCGGCGCACGTAAACTACTGAGGAGCTGAATTTCATGAAAGAATTCAGAGAGGGTTCCTTCCCACCGAAGAACTGACGGCTATCGCATTCCAGGGCTAGCAATATGTCTTGACGGAAATGAGAACTCTACTTCGTACCTAGGTGGGCAATTCTTACACGGTTGGGAGAGCATCAGACCAAACCAAGGCAGGGTTTCATCATCAGGGCTCTCTCTCCCCTTCCCTCTGGTCCGTACCTCCTTTTCACTGTTCCATTTTGTACGCTTCATTTTTCTTCGCTGTCGATTTATCCGAATATACGTATTCGCACATTTACACGTGAAGATATACGGGCAAAGGGCATGGCATTGCTGACGTGCCACGAACTGCGCCGGGCGCGAAGGATCAATTGACTCGCGGGGAAATGCGCGGAGCGAGATTATGTGCCACGCGTAAGAAAGGTCTTGTGTTTTCTTGTCAGGAGGGGATTATCAACCAGACGATTTACCGTCTTGTGCTACGAATACGCTGGGCTGGCGCAGTGGCAGATTTTCCGGTCGTCTGAACTCTGCTGTGGAACAAACTTGGGACGGGAGGAGGTTTGTGTGTACGACATGAGTACCGAGCACGGCTGCGCGGAAACAGATTCCAGAGCGGGTGTTCAAGTTCTAGATGCATAAATATAGCACATGGGGGGAGTTGATATAGCACGGGAGTTGAGAAATAGAGAACGGAGGGTGCATCCGAGGAAGTCTAGGAAAGGAGGTCTGGCCTGGGCGCTGGAGGAGGTTATGAGCTGTTTGTTTCGTTCAAGAGCTCCGATTATACTACAATGAGAGCTGTGCGCGGTTCTATGAGAGGTGGCATGTGTCAGGTAGCGCTGAGCCGGTGATGCTAGCCGTGGTGTAGTTTTAACCTGCAAAAGGCTGCTTCTCAGCTGGAAATCGGGACAGCTCTCCGAGGTCAGCTGGCTTCAGGAAAACCAAAACTTGTGACAGCCCGTACAAATTCTCGTAGAATCGAAAAAGTTGATAGGCGGAAAAAGAATCACAGGAACAACCCTGATGACCAAAAGCCGTTTCGCATACGACGCCAATGTTTGAGGATTTCTGTGTTACCGAACCGAGAAGCACGTATCAGGGATCGGCATGGATATGCTGTGACATGGAGAATCTGCTACACGGTCGTTTTTGTTTCCATCGTCCTTGTATTTTCGGTTCCTAGAATTTTCTTGGAGGGTTGTATAAAGATCTTCGATTCCTGAGTCGGGCACTGCGTACCTTTGACTGCGGACTGCAGACTGCGTATTGGCCTCGAAGAAGAGGCGAGTTGCCTTTTTCCAGAATGCAAATCATGAAAAGGGAGGGATGGGCGGGCCGTGTCTTGATTGGGTGTCCGGATACCACTGACCGACGACTTGCATGCAGTCGTTGGCCTCTCAACTGTGAGAAAGACAAGCAAAACCTGCATGATGACTGCATCTTTTCCGTAGTAACATGGAAAAGTAAGAAAACAAACAAACAATAAAATGAATTGGGCGTACTTCTCTACAAACTACGTCTTGAAGAAAACGCCTCGAGATTTTGGCCATGTGGAACTCTTCAACAAAGAGGGGATCTTGGGACATCGCGCTGGGCGGGGCGTGTGGTTTCATTGCCAGGACATTGGCAGAGGGGGCTGTGCAAGTCTCATTACAGCTTTCGTATTTCCGTGAGTGCGCTTCTGTGTACCAGCAAGAATAAATGAAAAAGTTGTACAAATTTTATATAGAGCGAGCGTCCACGGAGAAAAGTGCGAGGCGAGTTGTGATACGTAGTTCAGTCTTAATAAAGAATGAGGTCTTTTCCATGGCATTGGAATTCGAGAACAGTTGAATAAGAGATGGGCGTGTCGATAAAGTTAAACAGAGGGCGGGGTTCAAGATCTGCATAGGCGCCGCCCCTGACTTTTGTCGTTCACTTCCATGTGTGGAATGAAAATGACGGAACTCGCGGGAGAAGAGCATTCGTAACGCTTTTCTTGTCGTTTTCTTGTCAAGCATTGGCGACTCCTTCCAAGTAAATTCCAAGTGAATTCCAAGTCCAGCCGAGAAGTTCCAAGCATCGTTTTCTGATGATCGCATCTCTCTAGAAAAGAGGGGATGGAAAATGTCATCGATGTACATTTACAGAGTGCTCGCATTGAGAAATAAGGGGTCTCCGTCTCCTGAGGTCTCGACTCGGGCGGCTGCAAAAGTCCATCTGTTTGGAGACCGGCACCCTGCACGGACCAAGCGATAGAGTTTCACCCCTCGTTTCCCCATAATTGCGGGCAATTGGCATCAGGGTGCACTAACACGTCGATCTCATCTCCCCGCCTGCATTATCTGATGCGACATTGACAGGACAGGGAAGGGGCGGCCTGGCAGGGTATCGTGCATCTCCCCGACCACCCCCAGCACTGGACAGGTCTTGTTTTTACCAGTTCATTACGACAGCGCCCTGAGCCACCGCGCTTCCCCGGTCTCTTGTTCGCCTACCATTCAGAACGCACCGGAGAGGCGCTGCCGCTCTTTTTGGATTCCCCCTAATTATTCACTCCTCCCATCTTCAACCCTCCCATCCTACACCACTCTCGTCCCTTTTTGCAACCTTTTCATGATTGCGAAATCACTTCTTCTTTCTCACTGTCGTTATTGAAGGGAAAAAAAGGTGGAATTTGCGAAATCAGGTTGAGCGCGGTCTTCTAAATCGGTCTTGGCAGACTTCTCTCGCTATTGTTTACCCCTTCCCTGCCAACGACTTGAAAACGGCCGCCAGCATTTTGCGCCGTGTTGATCGAACTTTGCGATACTTTAACCTTTCGATTTTAACGCGCCTCCGTCTTCATTCCAATATTTCCTGGTTTCAATTCGACAGATTTTTACACAGCGCCTCGTTTTGCTGTTTTTACCATCCGCCGCATGGTCTTTTTTCGTACCTTTTCCCTCTTCATCCTGCACAGACACAGAGAGCAATTCGCGACCGACGTTTGATATCGACCGATAACCTGGGCCGATACGATTCGAGCGTGTAAACTACACCACCTTCACCAACCCCTCTTGGGGCACTTTTCACAACACCAACACCTCACAGCTTGCCCAACATGAGGTTATCCATAGCAAGGCCCTTCGCGGCCCTCACAGCGCTGGCTGGTCTGGTCGCTCCCGTCGCCGCCGAGCCGATTCTTCAGTCCAACTCCCTCAACTCATGCCAGGAAAATTCAGGATTCCAGGCCAGTTTGTTCAAGGTTGTTTTCACACCAAACAACTTAACAGCCAATATCGACATTGTTGCCGTTTCTTCAGTACAGGGTAGTGTTCTTTTCGACGTCGACGTCACGGCATATGGTTTCTCGATTATCAAACAGACCATCGACCCGTGCAAGGTTGGCCTCCCCGGCCTGTGCCCCATGACAGCCGGAAAGATCCCACTTAACTTCAACATCGGTCTCAAACAATCCGACATTGAGATGATTCCTGGTATTGCCTACACGTTTCCCGACCTTGACGCCAAGGTGAAAGTCTTCTTCAACATGACCGACGGACCTGAGCAGGGACGAAGTGTTGCTTGTGTCGAAGCAGACATCTCCAACGGCAAGACGGTGGATTTGCTTGGTGTCAAGTGGGCTACTGCTTTGGTGGCCTTCTTCGCCTTGGTTTCCTCGGCCATCATGTCTGGGCTGGGGCATTACAACGCTGCATCCCACGTCGCTGCAAACGCCCTGTCACTTTTCGGCTATTTCCAGGCTCAGGCCATGATCGGTCTCACCGGAGTTCCCCTCCCCCCAATCGTCATGTCATGGACCCAGGATTTCCAGTGGAGTATGGGCATCGTTCGCCTCGACTGGATGCAGGATATCTTTACCTGGTATCAGCGGGCTACCGGCGGCACTGCGGCGACCATATTCGATTCGATTCAGACCGTCTCCGTTCAGGTTGAGAAGCGTAGTCTGTCCGTTGTTGAGGCAGGAACAGGCCTGGTCAGCAGATCTGCTGCCATGATGCCCAGAAGCATTGTCGAGCCGGTCGCAGACCTCACGAAGCGGGCTCTTCTGAAGCGAGCGAACATCCAGACATCCTCGGGAAGTTACATTGTGTACGGCATTCAGCGCGTGGCTTTCCGCGCCGGGATTGAGACCACCAACCTTTTCATGACCAGCTTGACCTTTTTCTGCCTGATGATCATCTTTGTCAGCGCCTCCGTGGCCGCTTTCAAGTATGCCTGCGAGTTGGCAGTCAAGCAAAAATGGATGGCCTCTGATAAGTTCCTTGACTTCCGTAATGGGTGGCTCACGGTTCTCAAAGGCATCCTTTTCCGTTTGACTTTGATCGGTTGGCCTTCCATGACTATCCTCTGTCTCTGGGAGTTTACGCAGAACGACTCGCCCGCTTTGATGGTCTTGGCCATTTTCTTCCTGGTTGGCATGGCCGCCACGCTTGGATGGGCCGCCGCGAAGGTCATTCGCATCGCGCGTCGTTCGATTCTCATGCACAACAACCCGGCCTACATCCTGTTTTCGGACCCCCAGGCTCTTAACAAGTGGGGTTTCCTCTACGTTCAGTTCCGGGCCTCTGCCTACTACTTCATTCTTCCCGTCCTAGGATACTTGTTGGTCAAGGGTATGTTCATCGCTTTCGCGCAGGGCAAGAGCACCGCCCAGGCTGTCGGCTTTATTATCATTGAAGCCGCTGCCTTGATTGCGGCCAGCGTCTTGCGTCCCTGGATGGACAAGAGCACCAACTCGTTCAACATTGCCATCTGTGCCATCAACTTTGTCAACTCGATCTTCTTGCTGATCTTCACCGAGGTCTTCAACCAGCCGCCCATTGTCACGGGTGTTGTTGGTATCGTCCTGTGGATTGCCAACGCCATCTTTGCTTTGGTCTTGTTGCTGATGCTCATCGCCACGACTGTGATGGTGATCTTCCGCGAGAATCCGGATGGCCGTTACCAGTTCATGGCCGACGATAGAACTTCATTCATGAAGTCGCAGACGCACTTGACCACCACTACCGAGCTGGATGCGCTGGCTGTCACTGCCCGTGGGGGCAAGGAAGGCTTCAATAAGGGCTTGGATCTGGACGATGACGCCGAATCTATCACCTCGGATTCTCTCCGCCGCCAGACAGAGCATCTCGGAGTTCCTTCGGCTGCAGCTTCCAACAATAACTTCCACAACAACGGTTACAATAGCCGGCCCCGATCGCCGGCTGACCCGTCGATGCCGTTCTTCCCTGCAGACGGTCCTCGCAGCCCACCGAGATACAATGACAAAAGGGCGCCAAGTCCATTCGACGGTGGCGCGCCACAATACGGCCAGCAGAGCCCTCCAGGCTTCAACAGGGCACAAAACAACGCCAGGTAAGCTTTCCGTTCTTTTATCGCGGATTTGCACTCAGCTAACACCATTCCTCTAGTCCAAGTCCGTGGCAACGTGGTGCTGGCTACGAACATTAAGCGGCACAACTTTGAACTTTGCAGCAGATCATGACCATGGGACAGGCGTTTTTGGCTTTTTAAATTTCATGGGGTTACTTTTCGTCACGGCATCTTCTGAGCCAGGGTGTCAGCTTTGATTTGGCACACCATTTACACCATTGTGGCATTGCAACTGGGAGAGCCCCAATTGCCCCTACCTCGAGACCAGCGATGATGGGCATCACCATAAGCCCGCATGCAGCTGGTCCATTCTCAAAGATACCCAATACCCAATTCACCATCATACCCAAACCCGACGAACCGCCAAATGAATTATTAACATATGCCGTGTTGGATACACGAGCTGCATCCCACCCAACCAAGGGATAGGGCCACCGAAAGGTTGGCCGAAGTTCTTAAGGCAAAATACTATCACTAGTTGTACTATCTTAAGCGTACGGGAAAACAAAATTCACATATTTGATAATGGGTAATTCCATGGGGAGTTGATTCCTGGCGCTACATCCCCGACAAGAACTGTACATATGTCGAAGAGAGCTAGCCGGACAACATGGGGTCGGCGGAAAGGATAGGAAGGCAGGGAAATGGATGAAGAAAGGGGGATTCTTTCTTTTTTTTTTTCTCCAAAACAGCTGGACTGAGGGTTGACTGATAGCAGTGATGCTCTGCGGGTCAACCGGAACTCTGTTCTTACTCTCGTTTGTCAACAACACATTTTCATGTTTATTATTATATGGGACTTTTGCGGGGTTGCGTGTGGATTCATTATCCGAAGGTTTTTTTTCTGGTGGAAAGAAAAAAATCGAAAAGACATTCTTGACATCTATTGCTTTTGCCATATTGTTATCAGTGATTTGCTTCCGGTCAAACTGCTACTCTGGGTAATTTATCGCTAGAAAAGAAGACACACTTCACGCCACCAATAGTCATAGAATACGACTCACGGCGACAATGATATTCGCAAACAACATGACTAATTCCCTCGAATCCGCAAGCGATTTCTCTAGCGAGTTACCTAATTCGCAAGGAGTGCCTTTTCTAGGAGTTTTCAATCTCTATCTAGCTAGCGCTGTGGTTACTTCAAGATCAATCATCCTGCAGGCATTGTGTGTCACCCGCTTTATAAGTACACCATCCGGCCCCATGTGTCCGTAGCAAACAAACTACTCACATCTACGACATTAATTCCTCACAAAGGGCCGCTGGTCTAGTGGTATGATTCTCGCTTAGGGTAAAAACTCCTGAGTAATTCTTGCGAGAGGTCCCGGGTTCAATCCCCGGGTGGCCCCATGGAATGAAGTGGATATCTTTTGCTGGTTTCTTCAGCATCTCTTCTTTTTTTCGTCAGCTCAACAGCTGGATTGGAATTTGTGAGTAGATCTAGACCGGACCTGCTTGCTGAGTGAAGACTTTCATTTTCATGGATATTTTTGGCAAGGGAGTCAACATAAGTGTCACGGCAGGGAGTGAGATGATTATACTCGAGAGATGTTGGAGATCTTCTCCGAATACACTTGATTTTTGCAAGTGAGAATGGCTCCACTCCCTCCCAGGGAGACGGAGATCTCACCCTGTCCTGACCTCCAAGAAACAAATGCTCGCGTCTTGTCTGGTCTGTATACACTCCTCTACGGGATATATCTCCAGGCGCGAGTCATCTTCATCTCTACAAAGCTAGCTATATACATGCTGTCGTGTTTTGCTCGGTGTACAATGACGTGGGTTCTTTCGAGTAACGACGGTCAGAGTTCTTTTCCAGGCTGCAGGTCCACAATGGTCCGCGCTCTGAAGAAAGGATCATAACAGTCGCGAGCACGATTGAACTCGATGTCATGGAACAACCGGTACAAGTGACTTGGTAATCGTGGATGTTTTGCCTTGCTTTGCCCTTTATGTCGATGATGGAGTTGGGATACTAGATCTGAGATGTCTTAGTCAAAAGGACCGAAGAAGGGGGTGTGTGTAAAGTTTGATGAGCTCACCATTTGTGTCTAGTTCGTAAGCTTCATTTGTCCGAATGGGCAAGGCCATTATGGGATGAAGATGCGAGATGCGGCTTTCAGTCCTCTTTCAAGAACTGGAGTACCTGGGTGTGACCGACCGGCGTGTAGTCATGTCGGTGACGCGATGCTGTTGATGTGGTATAGCTGTGCGATACCGTTGATGGGATATCGTCGACGTGATGCTATCGATGTGATACCGTTGGGACGATACTGTTGACGCGGTGTCTTGATAAGGTGTCGTTGATGTGATAGTTCATCTCCATCGATGTTGTTTGTTGTGATTATCCTACGCGATGAATGATCATCATCGCTTCCGTCTTGAACTTCATGTAACCAGACGCGCCTTGCCCGAGATATCGAGCTCGTAAAACAGTTGTTGCCGACTTTGACGCGTAGTTCGTCGAACGCGATGACAGGCCCGAGGTTGCGTCTTAGACATCGTCTTGGATCTCGTAATCCTCTCTGGAGTCATCGGGAGACGACCAAATGTAGGCTTGGTGACAACAACAGCCAGTCCCCTCGTGCTCTTCCTCATGCGTTGCTGGATGCGGTGGGCGTAGGCGACACCAAAGACTTGCTCGACCTGGGGATCATCGTACTCGAGATTGAAGAAGGCAGGAACAGCACCAAACTCGTCGGCGTCGGAATCATCGCAACTCTCAGAGCTGGTGTCGGAGGGTGCTGGACTCGGAAGACGGTTTCTGCGGAAGATGGCGTAGTCCTGTCGCGCTTGGCGGATGCGGAGCTCTGATCGGTCGAATGCCTCCCTCCACCGTCCCTGGCGCTCACGGAGTCTGCTCTCTTCTGCGAGATCTTGTTGAGTCTGAGAAAGGTCTTCGATGCTGGGCCAGGGGCTTGGACTGCGAGCGCGAGTATCGGAGTCGATCGGGCCGCTGTCGAGTCTGGCTCTTTTGGTGATGGCTGGTGTGGGGTCCAACAGGGCGTCGGCAGCACGTCGCTTCGCCATGGTGTAAATCTGTGTGTTTGTGTGGATATTTTCGGTATCAGAAGAATAGTCTGGTTGAGATGCAAATTTTGCAGGTGTTCTTGAGTTTGTTTCAGTGGTTGCGTGGGCGTTGATGATGTCGTTGACTGTGCAACGGGTGATGTGTGATGTGTTGTGTGTGGTTGTTTGATTGTTCGTCAAATGAGGTTGCATCGCGCCACACGTGATTTGACGGAAAGCCAAGTCGACGATGTCGCAACCAATGAAGGGTCAAGCGGATGCGCGCATGTCCCGAATCAATATAAAACCCGTCGCGCCCCCCCGATGTTGACGAGTTGAAATGTCGTCGACGACTCCCAGCTCCGACTCGACTTCGAAAAACGTGCGGGTGAAAAATGAGGAAGACGCAGCGACAGCAGGAGATATGGAAGTGAAAGACGTGCGGTTTGCATCCTTTCTGCCCGACAACGCGGCGGCAGTGCACCTGCTGGAAACCGTTCTAGTCAGCTCGCCACCCCCGTCGCTAATTGGGGACGACGACGCGATCGCTTACCTGATCTCACTCCCATCCCTTCCCAGCAATTCCGACGATAACCACAATGGCCTTATGTGGCGGATCGGCGCCGGGCCGTCCCCTCGTCTCATAAAAAAGGGGGTGGTCGGCGCCAAAGTCGATTTCCTGCTTTGTCCCCCCGGGAATACATTGGGAGCCAAGAAAGCCCGCGAATCCATCAAGAGCGTGCACGCCATCCTGTTTTTTCATCCGGAATCAGGCGTGTTGTCTCTACGGAATATTTGTTCCAAACCCATTTTGTACCGAAATGGCGGTGTCAACGGCGAAGACCTCATCATCGAAGGGGGTGTCAAGGGGGCCGACAGCTGTGTTCTGTTCAGAGAGCGAAACCAGCTCCGATTTGGCGATTATGACTTCGTCCTGGAATTCAACCTGAACCCCAAAGAGTACGCCATTTTCAGGGACCAGCGAGATGAGATTTTGTCTGTTCACCATGCCCGTCCCTCCCGGCACTTGGCCTTGGTGCCGTCCCCAAAGCATTCGAGTTGTCTGGACGTCAGACTTCACCACAAGCTTTCGCAAGGCTCGCGCGGGCCTGTCTTTTGCGGAGTCCATCTGCACACAGGCAAGCCTGTCGCCGTCAAGATGCTGCGATGCGACGAGGAGACAAGCCATCGGATACAACATGAACTCGAGACCGCAGCTTTGTTTTCTGACGATTCAGATGGGCTTCTCTTCCCGACTACGAGCTGGTGCGAACACGGCGAGTCACCACCGTGCCGTCTTGACAAGTGCGAGGCGGCGGAGGACCACGAGGATGTCTTCCTCTCGACGCCTCTCGCCGAGTTTGACTTTGAGACCATGCCTTGGGGTCAGCTAAAGTCCAGTGATCGTTTGTCGTATTTCTACCAAACTCTTTCAGGACTTGGCAAAATTCACCAAAGAGGGCTTGTTCATGGAAGGATACGTCCAAGGGCACTGCTGATCTCACACGACTACGAGACACCTGCATCGACCCAAGCTCCTCGCAGCCAGCTACCTACGAAAGCAGCAGTGTCTCTTTCCGTCAGCTCCGAGAATCACGGTGCGCCGGATCGCGCCGGCTGCTGGGTTGCGCCCGAGGTGTGGACAAGTTCTGCAGAGAAGCCATATGACGAGAAGGCAGATGTCTGGGCCCTGGCGGCATCATGGCTTCCCGCCTACGTTCGGATACCACCCAACATCAAAGTGGACGAACGGACATATCGCACCATGCTCAAGACTATTGAAGACCAGTACAAGAAGAGAAAGATCAAGAGCACGTTCCGCAGCCTCCTGTTACGCATGTTGGCATGGGGCCCTGAGGATCGGCCCACTGTTGCCGAAGCACTGGTCCATGAGGCCTGGGCGCCTGTTCACGAGAAGAGAGTTCAGCAAGAAAAGCAGTTGCGACAAGAGCGGGAGGACAGGATACAACGGCCCGAGGCTGGTGTCAAGAAAGTGAGAATACTGTCTCCGGGGGTGGAGGACTGAGCGGTCTGGACTGCAAGCGACAGCAGCTATCCATCGACACTCTTACAATACAGGAGGACCTCATGGCGCCGCTGGCACTGCGGAACAGACCATAAGGATTCCGGATGGGAGATGTTTTGTGGGTGCACACACAACGCTCTGGCTCCGTTGAGTCCGCCCTTACAAGCGCCGCGCCGCGCTGGCCCGCCGATGAATCAATACACACTCCGAGCAACTGTGTACGGGAGCCGGCTGATATTGATAGGCGGGTTAAGAAACGAAGACGATCAGTTAGGGTCACGTCCAAAGACACACCCAAGCGCAGGAGGCAACAAGTGAAGGGATCTCATGAAGACAGTCAGCTTAGAGATGCGAGGAGGTCTCCGAGAACACGAGAGGTATACGGCACCTGATAGGATCGGCTACAGAAGCCTGATGAAAGTAGCAGTACATAGATACAGACCAGGACTTGGGAGTTCCACGGCAAATTGTCAATCCAAATCAAATACCATCAACCCCTCCCCACTCGCTGTGACTGTTTGTGATCTACGATCTTCAAGACACTTACACCTGCTTCTGCTTCCAGAGCTGACCTCGATTTAATTACCTACTATCGGTTTACATCCCGATTGGCTCCTGCAGCACTACCTATCTTGGCTGAATTAGCCTGGTGTACGAGATATTGGCTATATGCCGTAGATTACTACACCACAGAAGCCCCGCCGGCACATTGTACCCAGAGGGCTGGCAGTATATCTGACGACCTCAAGAACATCGTGATACCCAGGTACGACAAGCTCACTTCCCACCTCGGCTAACAATCGAAACCGATACCAACGAACGATGAAGATCCTCGCCCCTCTCGTACTCTTCACCCTCCAGGGCGCCCTAGCCTCACCCACTCTTCAACACAGTAAGGCTCTGCCATCCTGCACTATAGCCACAGCAACCACGACCCCGAACTTTATCCTGAGGGAATACCTCCTCGAAACCATCGCCGGCACCAACGGGAGCGGCGGCGCGCAGACCCTGAGGGGCACGTTGGCGGTAGAAAATCCCGCCACGGGGGAAATCTATCGGCTGTATAGAATACCCATTTCCGTCGGGGGAGGGGTGTGGAGTGTCTGCCGCCCAGGGCAGGATGCTCCCTTGCCCAAAGAGCTGGAGGTGTGTCAGTACTTGATTGAGCGGAGGAGTAGGAGGATTGGGTTTCGGTTCAAGTGGGTTTGTGGGGGGGATGAAGAGTACGTTGCTCCCTATTCTTTTTTCCCTGGAGTGGACTGGACTGGATGTGAACCTGGATAGGATGAAAAGAGAGCTAACGAAACTAAAACAACAGGATTCTGTTCGACGCTACTGTAATCGGAGAACTGCCAGAGGAGGTGTGCGTGGCAAAGGACGGAGCAGAGGGCGGGGTGGTGCAGACTTGCACGCTGCCGGCCAGTGTAGAGGGGAGCTTGCTGTTGCCAGTCGAGAATATCTCTTGGGAGAAGGTCAGTGCTGCTGGGAAGTAGTTGGAAAACAAACAATGAATGTCAAAGATGATATGGCTGCTCCTGATTTTGTGTGTACCCATGCAATTCCGTTCCTGTGACCTACCATCCTGCCTTGCCTCGGTACCTTACCACCCATCCCGCACACCATCAAGGGGTCTTGATCGTTCAATCCAACGTAAAAACCAAAGGCCCAACCAACAACCCCTCAATCTTTTCCACCCTAACACAGGGCATCCTCACTCTGTGCTCCTCTTCCTCTTCATCCGCATCCTCAATCTCAATAGGATCACCCACCCCCCCTCCCCCTGCCTGCCTTGTTTGCCTTGCACGTGCCTGTACTCGTCTTCGTCTTCTATTATCAGGATCATTACACCAACAATACCCCTCACCCAGCAAACTCCCCCTTCCAGCCTCTGTTTCCTCATCAAGATCCATCCGTTCAATATCCGCCCCCAAGCCCTCAACCTCCTCAAATCCCTCCCCCTGTCCAAAAAGGTTATAATACCCCGGCAGCAAACAATACTCTTTGTATCTTAACACACTCTCCAAGCAGATCCTTTCGTACACATTTGCGCCCGAAATCATCCAAAACACAAACCTCAGCCACCGGTGTTTAGGGACATATTGCAATCTCTGCAAGGCAGGGGGCAGTAACGGGGACAAAGAAGTGAGGGAGGAAGGAGAAGACAGCGACGAGTTGAGGGAAAATGATGAGAGAGCGGTTGATACAGACGAGGGAAGGGAGAAGGAGATGCCCATCTCGCTCATTTTTACGAAGAAGTTGACGCGGGGGATAGGGACAAGTTGCGGGTTAAAAGAAGAGGTGGTGGCTTGGGAGAAGGGTGCGCCGAATGTAGAGGTTGGTGTTCTTGGCTCCGGGGTGAGGAGTTGCAGCTGAGAGGAGGGGAAGTTTAACGAGGAGCTAGGGGGTAGAGAGGACTGGGTGAATTGGGATGATGATGATGGTTGTTGTTGATAGGAGGGGAGATATTGGGATGGTTGAGGAGATGATTGTGGTGGGTGTTGAAAGAATTGTGATGACTGAGAGAAGGAGGGGTGCTTTGATGAACTGGGCAGCTGAGAAGAAGATGGATTTTGAGAAGAGGAGGGGGTGCGATGTCTTGAGCATCGCGGGTGTAGAATACACTGAGGTTGCTGTTGCGGTTGAGATGATAGTTGTACAGCCTGTGATGAAGATTGCTGCTGCTGGCTTGAAGAACCACGCCACGTGGAGGGAAGACTCGAACGAGGAGCAAGTCCACGACGGCTACCAACACCTCTGCGCTCACCGCTACCACTTCCCTGCCTTATCGGAGAGGGCTCTTGCCATATTTGCGATGTTGATGGCTGCGATAGTGATAGCTGTCTTAGTCGAAGGAGTTCATTCATGACTTTCTCCGCATTGTCCACTTGATCGGATGTCTCCTCGGAGATCTCTCCTTCATTGTTAGGGTCCTCGAGGTGTGTATCAACGTCACTGAGGACGGACGAGACCTCCCTCAAGCGGCCGTAGACCTGGTGGCAGTCGCCCATGGACACTTCTGTGTAAGTTCTCTTGTGGGAAGTCATTTTCTCTACAACTTCTTCCAGTCGAGGCTGGAATGAGAGAGGAAGTAGAAGGATGGGCAAAGGTGGGCGAAGGTCTGAGGAAGTTCAGATCCAAAGCATAAAGGGAGTGGAAGTCATAGGCTTAGGTAGGTTGAACGGTGATTATTAGGGGGAGTCAGAAAACCGAGATTGTATTTGTCACCAAAACTGATGACTCCAGAGGCGCTGACAAGCAGCTGTACAAGAGACAAGCATTCAGACAGGAAGCGATACGAGCATCAGGATGTTTTGATGAAAGGAAGCAGACCATTTCATGATCAGGGTAGGTTTGGGGGCCAATCGGTTTGACGCATCAAAGATGCAAGAGCGCGAAATGCTTGTTCCAGGTTGAATAGATGTGGGAAGGCTCAAGGAAGACGGATAACGATAATGTGTTGCCCCGTCATCTCTTGAATTTCTTTGCATTCAATCAGCAGCAACCTGGAACCTGAGTGTCGAGCAGTGCCAAGTGATGAGCAATAACCTCCACTGGAAGTGGCAGGCATTCCGTGATGAAGCAGCAGCAGGTGCCGAGCAGCAATCAGTGTCAAGTAACAGGAAACGTCAAGCGGAAACAAGTGTGAGCAGAGGCAAGTGTTGAGTAAGAAAGCAACCTGGAAGGTGGCAGCAGGTGATGAGGTAGCAGCAGGTGTTGAGCAGCGGCAACCCTTAAAGGGACAAGGAGGCAAGGAGAGGGACGACGGGTATAAAACCTGCAAGTGAAGCAGCAGCATTGAACCTGAGTGGTGGCCCACTTTCCTCGAGTACCTATAAACCCCCTCTCGAGAGGAGAAAGAGTCTTCTCTCTTCCACAGAAAAAGAAGCCAGAATGAGGCCCGAAATCCCCTGCAATGGACTCAACATCATGTTGGAATGGACCTATTGTACCGTTTTCCATGCCCCCCAACGTCCTCCGGTCTCGACAACGGACGGGAATATCAACAGCTTGTAAACGTTTACCTTGCGAGTAAGGTACCTAGACTTCAACTTGATGTTTAATTGCAAATATTATGGCAGCAGGTTCTCCGAATGGATGGTTCTGTCCTGGTAGTGCAGTCCAGTTTTCACGCCAAAATAAGTTCCTCGACATGCCTGTACCATGTCTTTCCCTGGCCGCTCATCAAGAGTGAACACGATGGGGGATATTGCAGGGTGTAGTACCATTCCCGAATGATTTCTTGACCCCCGAGCCATCCCCCGTTCTATTTCAGGTCTCCAAGTACAATCGATGTTATATGCCAAATTGTCCAATCCGCACTAAAAACTAAAAGTACTTTTAATATTACAAGGAGTGTGTGTCTTTTTGGCCTCACCTTCAGGTATGTGAGTCAAGGGAAAAGGGGGGGTAGGTTCAACCCAAATGGAACCAAACACCTCGTGTGCCTGTACCGTCATCATCATCTGGCATTACATCCCTTCGCTTCCCTCCCTGCAAAGCCATCAACCTTCCATTGGCTTGTCTCTCCCGGATGTTCAACGACCCCCCCCCCCACTTAAAACAACTGATCAACCTCTTCCCACCGCTGTTCTATCTTCCTGAACTCTGTATTATCCAAGCATCCACTCGCTTTGCAACCAACCAACCAACCAACCTGAGAAGTGAAACAAGGTAAAGAAACCCACAGGGCAAGAAGAGCATAGACCATCCCATCCCATGCCATACCAACAGTAAAAATCCATAAACAGAAGAAGCCACAGCGAATTCATCACAATCCTCAAACATGCCCCCCAGTGTAGCAGACGAAGACGAAGATAGGTACCTAGGGAGTCTTAACCATGGAACCCCATCCCCTCCTCCACCGCGCGTAACTTCTCCAAATCCCCCCCAGCGGCTTCCACCGCCCGCGCCAGCTTCTCTTTAAACAACCTTTGTTCCTCCTTGGCCTGCTTTTCCCTCCGCGCCTTGGTCTTGCTACTCCCAGATGGCGCAACCCCCGTCATCAACAGCGTCCGATCATTAGGGGTATAATTCACGAATCCCCCTCCACCCCCGCCTCCTCCTCCACCGCTCCCTCCAGCTCCAGCTCCCCTGTCAGTTCCACCTCCAACGAGGGTAGTAGCATTCGAAGAAACAGACATTGCCCCGCCCAGATCAGAGCACGAAGCTGTTCTCCTGGCGGAAGAGCGGCTACCTGACGATCCTGAAGTGAGCGGGAGGTGGAGAGCAGAGGAAGAGTGAGAAGACCTCCGATCGGTCCAGGATTTGCGCTTGCGGATGGCATTGGAGTTGCTATGCGGGGGGTCGACGAGGGAGCCAGACGAGGCGGACCTCCTGTGGAGGGATTGGGAGTGCCCATGACGTTTAGAGGGAGTGGTCGGGGTAGGGGCTGCGCCGCTGAGGGTTGACGAACCCCCCGAAGCGGTCCGGGACTTGCGGGGGGACAGCCCGTTGGGGTGGTGGGGTGGGTACCCATTATGATGCCGAGCGCCGGATGATGGAGCGCGGGGTTTATGTCTACGGGCAGAAGCTGAAGTCCTATGATCCCCTGACGAGGAGCCGGAGGTGGAATGTCCCCCGGAAGAATGGAGGTTTACGACAGACGAAGAAGGGCCGCGGGGTTGGGGCATGTGGAGGTAGGGATTGTGCCCGTTCGTACCACCGGAAAAAGAGTCTTCGGTTCCGGGAGGGGCGGGGTACTCGAACGAAACAAGACTGTGGGAAGGATGAGTGTAGAGAGAAGAAGCGGGGAGGGTGAGGTCTGTGTCCATTAGGTCGGTGTCCCACCAGTTTGTCCCGCGACCTGTCCCGGCGGCAGTGCCGTTGAGGAAGGAAGGGCCCCCGGAATTGGTGAGAGAGGACCAGGTAGGATCGAGGAGGTTAGGGGTCTGAATGGGCGTGTGAGGCATGTTGCCGCCGCCGGTGGTGCCGTTGACGGTGGTGGTGGCCATGATTTGCTGTTGCCGGATGAGCTGGTCAAAGAATTTATCGTTGGACTCGTTGGCAAAGTCCCCGGTGGAGAGGCCACTGCCGTTGAGGTTGGTCTGGCCGGGCATGATGCTGGTCAGGGGTGGTGAGAGCGGCATTGGGGCCTTGGACAGGTTCAAGTGGGCGGGCCTTGTCGACCGGGTTGGTGACGACGCCATCTTGGCCGAGGACATCATCTGCGCCGTCGACATGATGGAGCCCGAGAAACCTGGAGTTCGCGGCTCCTGCTTGATGTCCTTGGACGACTTGCCCTGAAAGGTAGCAGCAGCCTTGGTCTTGAACTTCGCGTAGATATTGTTAAGCCGACCAGTCTTGCGGGGACTGGACCCGTTCACCAGGGTAGAAGGGGACGGCGGTACAGATGCGGACGATGTCGGTAGATCCACTCGGGGCGAGCGCATCGACAGGCCCTCCAGCTTCAGGAGCTCCGAATCGGAGAGGGTCCCGCCTCCCCCGCAAAAGGCGTCGCTGGTAAAGCCACTGGCAGTATATGGCAGCCCTGAAATATCAATGTCGGGCCTAATGGTATACTCGTTTATATTCGAAGCAGCCCGGTGGAGGTTGTTGGGCCGGTTCTGCTGCGACGACAGAGTCTGGGATGACTGCTGCTGTACAGAAGGCTGCTGCTGGGCGAATCTGGCAGCAGCTTGGGAGCTAATACTCCCCGCCAGCAACGGCATCGATGCTTGACGGCTCAGAGCCGCCGTCGCCGCTGTTGCCGTCGAGTGGGTGCCGTTGGAGCTGGCACCACCATTAGCTCCATGAGCTGATGATGATGAAGCTCCAGACTCGCCCATCGGGGACGGGAAGCACTGGTCAATTGATGACAGCTGCTGTGGCGAGATAGAAAAGCCAGAAGCGCCGCAGAACTGGCCGAGCCCGCCGGCTGCCTCTCCCGCTGTGACGCCTCCCAGCCCATCTGTGGCGGTATTTTCCGAGTCGGACCCATCCAGCATCACGAATTGGTCAAAGAACTCCGTCGATCCCGAGTCATCTATGTCGTGACTGTAGAAGCTGCCGGTTTCTTTGTTCCCTCCGAGGGGTAGCCCACCCCCGGCCGCTGCGAAGAAAGACATACCACCCTCAACACCGCTAGCCATTGTTGGAAAACCCGTCTGGTTGTGCCGTCGTTGCCCGATGGTCGGATGACTAACTCTCTTGCTTGCTGTGCTGTGGGGAAAAGGCCCTTATCGAGCTCTGCTTGTGCTGAGATGCCGTCTGTGTCTTGTTCTTTTTGCAGGAAACTTTGTGTGTAGCTCCAAAGTGCCATGTTTGGAGAAGAAGAGTGAGCTTGTAAAAAGAAAAAAAAGGGGTGTTGTTGACAGCTGCCGGTTTTGTTGCAAGGCGGTTGAGTGGGAGGAAAAGTCAACAAACCACTCGAAACCTGCCACAGCAACACGAGGTATGGTGGCTTGATGAAGAAATTCAGGGGGGAGGGGAGGGGTTCAAGACATTTGTAGTTGAGGGTCTCACTTATTCTTCTGGCGGTCCCACACCCCTGTACACTGAGGAATGAATTGGTGCGGGTTGCTCTAGAGAGACGGTGATCCATTCCAGGGACACAATTCGTCGTTGCGCCTCTTCACCCAGAGGCTTTGGTCTGGTCCACACACCCCCTCTCGAGTTCAAGGAGCTCAACACTATCCCGAACCTGAGGTGTGGTGGGGAAGCTTGTGGGCGAGCTTACCAACATCACAAAGAAAAACCGCCATACTCTTTTGTTTTCTCAGGTCCCCCGGCGAAAAGAATACTGTGCGGAAGCTCTTCGTGTAGCACAAAGGACATCGGGTGAGCACTGGAATGTGGGACCACATCATCCTCTCGGAGACAAGTATAAGCGATTGTCTAATGTCGGGACCAAGCCGATTTCCGCCGTCATGACAGCTGTTTCGCGAGCTCTGTCATGTGTGTTTTGGTTGGGCGAGGCCTTGGGAGTCCAACAGCTCTTATCACATGTGATGCTGTGCTTATCAGCAATATTCAGGCATGGAACTTGGAAACTCACCTGGCCAACAGCAGTAGCAATTGTTTCTAATCTTGCCACGAGACCTATTCAAGCCCATCTGATCCGCCTTCCCACTCGCCGCCATTTACGAAGCAAACAGGGTTGTTGACATCACGGATCCACCCATGAAAGAAACTGGAGGTGACATGGATATTGTTAGAAAAGAAGACAGAGAAGAATGACAAGGTCGGGGTGTGGGATATCCCCGTGAACAATGAATGGTGATAGATTTTCCTTCATGTATCCAGTAGCTCTAACAAGTTTGCCTTTTATACATTGTTTTGCAGGCCTTTGCTGACAGATTCCCCTTGACATGCAGAGTTATGCTTGAATATAACAATATAAGAAATCCAGCCACAGAACAAGTAAAAAAGAAAAAGCCTTTATGTTGATTGTGCCGTCGGAGCAAAATCCCTGTGTGGCGTCAATCTCTTCAGCCAAACAAACACGAGGCGGCCTGTACCGAAGATGTCGAGACCGAGGTCTGGTTGCTTCGAAACTCGTCCTGTCGAAAAGAAAATGTTGGAGGGTCCCATGTCTAAGATGTTTTGCAACTCCCGATGTAAATGGTAAAACGTGCGCAATGTATCAAACTGGGTATTTCCCCTTCCCCGTTGTTTTCCCAAAGTAAGAACCCGTAACCAAGAACTCCGTGAACAATGCAGCCGGTAAATGAACAAGCTACCCATGCTTCTCTCCTATTTCCACTGACGCCGAAGCCTGAGATCATCGCTTGCAAACTCCTTGTTGAAAGTCCCAAAGAAACTCTTATGTTGTTCCCCAATAACAAATGAACCAAAAAATGATCGAAACGGCCGGAGAAGGGTGGGTATATGATACGCCGCAAAAATATAAACAAGGGAAAAAAAACAGATATCTACAGTCGAGGGCCCCAAGATCATTCGAATCTCGGGGGAGGCGGTGGTGGTGGAAAGGCTGAAGATGAGAGGGTGACGGGTGGTATGACGGGCGAATGTACCGCGGACGTCACTGCGGAAGTCATTGCGGAAGACCTTGCGCTTCCATGTCTGGACTTGTCCTTGTCCCTCCTCCGCATTCTCGGGCGGTTTTTGACCACATTCTGACAGCGCAGAGCTGCGTCAACCGACAGTCGGTAGCGCAACGCAACACCTCCAACTGAGTACTTCCTGATTCCGCCGGGGACGTATTGGCAACGCTGGGGCAGAGAACCGTCAGACGGTAAAGACTCGCAGCCTTCGGTATTATCGTCGTCAACCTCCAGCGTATCCCAATTCGGCATCGAACAATCCGGATCGGCCTCGATAACAGGGGGCTGAGGTTCCGAAAAGGTAGCAGTCGCTGATGTACTTGCTGATGGCGTCGAAACAGGTTCGCTACGAACAATGCATTGTGATTCATTCGCAATCATTGCAGACAGACGTGCGTCGATTGCCCGCAGGTTGCTTGGGGTGGCACTCCGAAGTGGCGCACTCGTCTGCCGGCGCAACCTCCTGAACTCCAGCCTCTTGTCTTCTACCTTCGGAAGACTACCTTCATCTTCGTCGACCTCGATGAAACAACCCATGTCGATAGAGGGGAGCGGTACCCAGTGAGGAGTGTAACTGCTTGAGGGTCCAGCTGAAACCGGTTCTTCTGGCTGGTCGTCGACTTCGAGCACCGGAAAAGAGGAAGAAGTCACTACCCGCTCTGGCATAATCGGTGTCAATGAGGGAATTGATAGCGGCGGTAACGGCGGGAGAGCACCAAGTTGCTGACCCTGTGACTGCCCAGAGAACCTGCTGCCCAACTGGAGGTTCTGCTTGCTCAGCTTGCGAGCCAATCTATCGATGGTAGATCGTGCTGGTGGTGATTCACTGGTTGCTGGGTCGATTGATGATGACGATGGTGATGATGATAATTGCGGGTTAGTAGTAGCTAACGATGATGTCGGTCGTAGTGATGATGACGATGACGACGGCAATGGCGACTGCTGTTCCTTGTGTTTCGGTTTCGACGAGTTCCGAGGTTGCCTCTGGTGTCGCTGTCCTTGGTGTTGGTAGTGATGTCGGTGTTGTTGATAATGTTGACTCCTCCTGTCGCCCGCTCTCCTCCACTGCATTTCCTCCAGGGCGACTTCAATTCCTTCATCCTCGTCTTCTCGTGGCGCCTGGCCTTCGCTTCGGCTGTCGTCCGCTTCTATACCGCCAGACGGCGACCCGTAGACGCTTTGCCCGTACATGGCGGATTGGCGCCGTTTGTCGACCCAGCTGGGTGGTCGATGGCATGTGGAAAGAGAGCAACAGCGTGGAGCGCCCCAGGTCCTCGGAGACGAAGAAATAGCGTTGGGGGGAGACGGATGGTTATAAAAACATGGGCAATTCGCGCGCTATTATCTTGCCCAGGCTCGAGCGCCAGTGGCTTCCACGATGAACTGGCGTGGCTCGTGGTGTGGACTTGGCAACCGACGGCGGATGGAGGTCGAAGGGAGCCGTGCAGAAGGATATTGCTTTGTTTAAGGGCAATGCGATCATGCAAGCTTCCCCCTTGGAAAACGTATTCGTACTTGTGATTGAGAGAGTAATGTTCCTATTTTCCTCCTCCAGGTACCCAAACCATGAAGCGACAACAGCGACGTCCGCGATGGTTCGTTTCCCAGGGAAAAGTGGAAGAAGTCCAGAACGATGCCAAGCGATGATGAAAATGGAACAGACAGAAGAAGTTCAGCGTGATGCAAGAAAAGGAGCTGCCTCGTGGAGAGCCCATGCCCGCAGCAAATGCAAGCACCCGACCGAAATGTCAAAACGCCCCTAGTCTCTGTTGAGCTTGGTGGTGTCTTGGTATCAGGTGGCGAGCGAGCAGGTTTTCTTCTTTTTATTCTCCTTGGGAAGCACAGCACCGGGACAGTGGATGGGATGGGGATTTTGTGAGGGAATGAGAGGGAGACGGAGACCACCTTGGAGGCACAGAGAGTGGTCCCGACAAGCGGAAACGGACAACCAAAGAACAAAACGGTGTTAGCTGCCCCGAGCTCGGTGATTGGTGATTGGCAGAAAAGCACAGAACCCGAATCCCTGAACCTTCAGCGGGGTGCCCCAGGTGTGGACTTGGAGTTTCTTGGGGCCTCTTGGAAATTTACCTGGGACTTCACAGCTCCAGCAGGGCAGCTGCCTG
This sequence comes from Podospora australis, assembly GCA_033296905.1. Lineage (NCBI taxonomy): Eukaryota > Fungi > Ascomycota > Sordariomycetes > Sordariales > Podosporaceae > Podospora > Podospora australis. Next base: position 88,467 of record MU864364.1, read on the forward strand.
CGGGCGACCCAAGTCCTCGGATAGGAGTGACGAACTTTCAACTCCCACCCCCAAAAACAGGCGAGCAATCAGCGCACAGCACCCACGGTCTGCAAATGCAATGGAACCCTCTTGGGAGGAATGGGATGCGCGGCGTCAATTCCGCGATCCAGTGACAATGAGACACAACCTTGATTTTTTGTTTTTCTCCCACTGTCCGTGCCTCGCATTTACACTACCGAAAACGGAACAAATTTGTTGACCCGATGATGAATCACTGAAGAAACGAAGCGATCCAGAAAACCCCTCTCTTCGAACAAACGGACAACCGAACGACACCGAAATTGGAGCTATTCTTTGATGGTTTTTTGGAAACGACATGGGGGTCTACTAGGGAGGTGTTCCCGAATTCGAAGAGGACGAGACGAATCCACATTCCAACTCCATTCAAGTCGGCGCGCTTCCCCTGATCAAGCTGTGTCAGCCGTCAAGCCCCCAAATCTGGCGAATGAGGTGTTGTGAACGACTGGAGTCACTGAACAAGGGCGCCGACGGTCTGGGTCAGGAAAACACGCCAGTTAGCTTTTCCCAAAGGAACCACTCGAGGTCGCACGGTTCCCAAGCTTGCGATTGGCACAGAAGGGGGCGGTGTGGATCAGCCTCGAGAGAAAAAAGGAAAAATGGCTTCCTCTTTGCAACTTCTCGGCACCTGCATCAACTGTAGTGGTGCAGCAGACAGCCCATGGCTCAGCAATCGCCCTTGTCCTTGATCCCTGATCAGGTGCTTTCGGTTTGTCCAATGGAACGCCAGAAAACGGCTTTTGCGCCGGCGTCTGGCGTTACAGTGTGTGCACTGTAGCATTCCAGCGTGCCGGGCCCCCTTGTTCCAGGACCTGGGATTTTTCTGCCTGTTTTGCCGGGGCAGAGTCGTCCCAAGGTTTGGTGTTCACACACTGACCCACAAGAAAGGTTTGAGTAAGACAAGTGTCAGCGCGCGACGCCAGCCCACGTCTTCCACCTTTCCCTTATCTTTATTAGCGCAGGACCAGGTGATAAACTTATAATAAATCGACAATTCTCATCGGAGAGCGCGCCCGACAGAAAGGATGGTGTTTCATGCGGGTGCCCGAAACTGTTTGAAATGGAACACCACTGACTCTTTTGGATGTCTGATGGCTTCCCAAAGTTGGGGCGACGACGTTGTAATGTATCACGAGAAGCTATCGCGAACTGGACCACTAGTTTCAAATTACCCAATGAGACGTAATAACCGGGGCACACTGATCAGTCTCGCTCTCCTCGGCTTTGTCATCTCTCGATGGAGATGTCAAGGGGGAGAGTTTGGAACCAGGATCGGATGTTGTTCTCCGAAGCAATTTTCCTTAGCTGTCACAGTCCATTTGCTTTGCCAGCTCGATCCGGTATGGCGCCTTATCTCACTTGTCATCACGGTCATCAAAACTCCTCCATCAACATATTTAGAGTTGCAGCGTTGGTTCGATGGGATTGCTGCGGCACTTGACTTGACACAAGATCACACAAAGCCGGGGTTGGGTTTCCTGTGTCTGTTGGCCCAAAAGTTGCACACACTGTACGAATAAAAAGGACCCGAGGATTCGGAACTCTTTGTTACACTTCATCTAAACTGTCTACTGATGAGACGGCAGCTTTCCGACGAGGCAAACAAATAAACCGCAGCATCCCGAGATGCTGGCTTGATGACACAAATACCACGGCCATCATGTGAAGGATCTATGACAATCTAGATTCGTCGAGGCCGAGACGCTTTGTTGGGCTATGGAAACACCAACAACTCCCCGCCCAGGCGTCCACCAGACTGCCGTACCTACTTGGTAGCCGCCAAAGCTGCTGCTAGTCCGTCAACCCATCACGGAGTTGACTGAATAAGTCAGCGGCATGGAAGGGAAAGTTTCCAGTCCGTCAGATGGAACAGTTCTGACCATACGGAGGAGTTGTTATTTCGTTTCCGCATTGCCCAAAGCCCCAAACGTATAAAACCTCCCACATAAGTGCACGTAGCAGGAAACCATCTCCGTCTCTCCATGCCGCTCGTCGTCCGCTAAACCGTTAGCCAGATGAAGACCCGCAATGCAGACACGCGTCCATAACAACCCTCGTTTCAACCTATATTCTGGTTGATATTCGTAGAGTCTTGTTAATTCCTCCCTTTGTTAACCGGGAATGGGTATGATATCTATCATATGCCGTCCGGGAAGGAAGCGGCGTGTACACAAAACACACAAAGGCCCGATAAAGAACCAATGTTTGCTGCATTTCGTAACCGCCTGGTACCACGAATTCAAGGTTGGCTATTTCCCGGGTCCAATCTTGTTTCATGTTGGCATTTACCGGCGTTGTTGAAAGAGGCTTCAGCTGTACCAAATGAATTTCGTCAAAGAAACAGACCAACCAAGAAGACCCAGAGTCTCGGGTCATCTTTGAATAAACACTGTGAGCGATACACAGCACAGATCGAACGAACATCTGGGGTTTTGGGGGCCGTTACTTACCTGTCCCCCCACCCGCCCGGGCATGGGGAGTTGGTAAAGTTGCTGTGTTTTCGGGTTCGGCATTTCTTCTTGGCTCCAACCACTTTTCGCAATCTCACCCATCCAATCGGTGTTGCAAATCGACACAAGACTTTCTCCCACCTTACCTGTCACCTACCTGCCGGTGTGGTTTTCGGTAAGGTGGCCGTTGGTCCAAGCTTGTTGTTGTTGGTGTCGTCGGCAAGCAACGGCTGGATGAGATGCCTCACCGTCTTAATCAATGGCATCTTTTCCCCATCACAAGATCAAGATTGCGCATCACGAGGAGCCTTATGGTATTTTTCTGGAAAATGTGATCTGTCAGATGTGATTGGGGAGAACAAACTTTCGTGTGTGTGATCGGAAATATATGCATGTCTCACTCACTCCTACCTACTCCCCCTCCTGAGCGAGTTCGCAAAGAGGGGAAACCGAATTGTAATCTGCAATCTTTTGCAATTGTGGTTGTTGTGTCCACACCACTGTCACTGTCGCTGTCATCATGCAATGCAGATGCAGCATTTGAATCACAGGAGCACAACGCCAAAACTAATTAACAAGTGCATCTCATCTTTTTCTTTCAGCCTTATGAAAGTACTATAACCATGCTTTTCCAATCAATAATATGCATGCAGTGAGTTACTGGCAACCGTATAGTAGACGCCCTACAGCATACACGTGTAAGGTGCTGCAGGGTGCCATTTTCCTTCTCCCTCCAAAGTTGGAAAAAGTGAAAAGAGAAGGAGATCTACAGCGCTCGTCCATCCCGTCTTGTATCGCCGATGATCAATTTCTATTTTGGAAAGCTGGCGATCGATTTTGTGTTTTGTCGGGATGGGACCATAAGGTCAGTCCACATTCTTGCGGCAAAGCAAGCTTTGTTTTCGGCTCCAGATCTTGGGGTCCAAAAGTTCTTTACAGCAGCAGTTCGTCCCGTCAAGCCCGTCCCATTCACCGGAGTGGGATTGGGGGTTTCTTTTTTGATGAAATACCCATCGATTCAGGTCCCAGGGAAAACAGGAAGGTGAAAAAGCGGCCGCTTCTGCAGCGATTTCACTCGTTATTTGAGGGAGGCGGATGTTTGAAGGCCGGCGTTTATTCTATATGACTCTTTGCCAGACCGAGACGACGGGAGGAGAGATTCTTGTGATACCATGTTGCTGGTGATTCGGATGTAGCGGGTCACGAATGGGGAAGACTTGTACATCACAAGTGCAGAGAGGGGGGGCCGCAGCGGTTGCAGAAACTTGCGGAGGTACGAATAAAATCCTGTGGCGATAAACTTCTCGAACAGGGCGGCCGCTGCTTGATGCATCTCAAACTTGGAGGCTTTTTCAGATGCAAGATCTCAATGGATGGTATTAACTGTCAAAACGGCAGACTGTCTACTCGTCAGCGACCGTTCCAGATCCAAAGATCGTGAACTTCTGGGCAGAGTTTACGCATCTCAGGCATCCTGCTGCAAAACCTGCAACAAAGCATCCATTCCCGTTGCAACGACCGGCCAGAAGCCCTCCCGAGAATTGAGGCAGCGCGCCACCATCAGAATGGCGATCTCCAGGCCCTGTTCGGGTCGCATAACAATTGACCACCTACTTACCTCCCACCACCGGCCGCCACTATGTAACTCGGTAGCTTGGCAGAAATTGAGGACTCATCTTCATCAAAGAACAAGTTCTTTGTGTCGATTGTGTGATTGTACACCAAGTGGCCTCGGCAAGCCATTGAGGCGCCTCTCTTCAGAGTTTTCACACAATTCTCCTCGTGTGGCATTTTGGCTTGTCATTTCTCTATTGTTCTCGGGGCGGCCGATGGCTTGAGGCGCTGAGGCTGAGGGTTTAGTCGTTCGGATTTGTTGATATCCTGGGCTTTTTTGGATACCATTACGTTTCATGGGAGTAAAGACCTTCAAAGGTGATGACAAGGTTGGCAGGTTTTGCCGTTGAGGCTTCCTCAGATAAGATCCAGGGAATCCGCAGACCTGTGTCACATAAGAGGGGAAAAGGGCAGTTGTGCGCGCACTCCCATTGTGCAAATTGCTTCTCAACTTACTCTATGCCTAAATGACTCTCGCGATACTGTCTCTTAATCTGGAGGTAAGAGTAAAATATGCTGAAATGATGTCGATGTTGAGCTTCACTTTTGAAGATGATGGAGTCGATATGCAATGGAAAAAGGTGGAGAACTTCCAGGCTGCCACCTTACTCCGACGTCTTCGCTCTCCAACTTGTGACACTCATCCCAGTATCATCACCATCAACCTCGTAAATCATTGCAGTACCTTTCCAGAACGTCTCATGATAATGACAAGACCTTGATTTCTGATATCTACACATTGAAGAACCGCCACTGCATGCGTCCGTTGAGGGAAGACAACTAACTGGTGTATGACAGCCGAGATGAGACTCATCAACCACCTCAAGTCCCTCAACAGGGACAACCTCGCGGTCCTCCGCGCGTCCCCGGCGTCAGAGATATCCGGCGCTCTGGGAGACCTAGGAACCTTGCTACCGCTCATGATTGCGCTGTCTCTGGCACACTGCATCGATCTGCCATCTACGCTGGTGTTTACGGGCTTGTTCAATGTCGTCACGGGGATGGTGTTTGGGATCCCGTTGCCGGTGCAGCCTATGAAGGTACTGTTCCATTGTTTTCTCCACCCTTTTCTTACTCTGCCCATCTCTGGCTTCTGTTTTCTTGCCTTGTTTTTCTTTTTGGCAATCGCTGTTTACTTTCCCCCTTCTATTGCCTGCCTCTTCCTCCTTCGAACCCTAGGTATCCCATACTCATGGCCTTGCTGCCCATCCATAAACTACATACACTCTTTTCTTCCGTTCATCACTCCCTCTGTCCTACCCTCCTTTCTCTTCGCTGCCCTCTTCTCAGCCCGCATCACCTCCTCCCTAGTCCATCATCCCCCCTTTCCCCTCTTATACCCACAGCTAACACCATCCTCAGGCCATCGCCGCAGCGGTCCTCTCCTACTCCGCCCAGCGAACCCTTCCAACCACCACCACGGCCGGGTTCTTCGTCTCCCTCACCCTCCTCTTCCTCTCCACCACCAACCTTTTGTCTCTTTTCACCCGCTATATTCCTTTACAAGTGATAAAAGGCATCCAACTCGGCGCCGGCGTCCGCCTGGCCGTTACCGGCACCGCCTCCCTCGGCCCTCTCCGAAATGCAGACTCTCTCATCGTGGTCGGCATCCCCTCCTTTCTTTTTCTCTTATTCACCTCCCGCTCCCCCCGGTTTCCTACCGCTTTGTACCTCTTCCTGGCTGGAGTTGTCCTGGCTCTGCTCAGCACGGATATGTGGGAATGGCCTGCCATAGAGATCTGGAAGCCAAAGATAAGGGTTGATCCGACGGGGTTGTTTGACTACTTCACTTTTCAAGAAAGCTGGGGCGACGCGGCTGCTATGGCTGTTGCGCAGTTGCCTTTGACGGTACTGAACTCGGTTGTAGCGGTGAGTGCGCTTGCTGGGGGTTTATACCCTGATAACCAAGAGAAGGTCCCCACTGTCAAAAGCCTGGGATTGTCTGTGGGGGTGATGAATGTAATCGGCGCCTGGTTTGGAGTGATGCCCGTCTGCCATGGCTCTGGTGGACTGGCAGGGCAATGGCGGTTCGGAGCACGGAGCGGGGCGTCGGTTATGATCCTGGGGCTGATGAAGATGGTACTGGGGGTATTCTTTGGGAATTCGTTGCTGGGGATCTTAGAAAAGTTCCCGAGGGGGGTGCTGGGGGTCATGGTTCTCGCGGCCGGGTTGGAATTGGCGAAGGCGGGGTTGATGGGGGTTACTTTGACAGCCGAGACAGGACGGAAGGAGAAGGAGGAGTGGGTGGTTGTCATGATGACGGTTCTGGGGTTGATGGGGTTCCGGAATGATGCCGCGGGGTTTGTGATGGGGATGGTTACTTGGGGGTGTTATCGAGGATTGGATAAACTTGAAAGACGACGGGAGAGGAGGGTGGTCGTGGGCGATGATGGGGAGAGGAGGCCTTTGTTGAGATGATTGCAGTATATGGACAGATAGAAAATGATTGAGATGTCACAGATAGGTACAAGATTGATATATAGTTGTTGAATACATGTACATATCTGCCGGGAAAATAAAATACAGTCGTGGTATCGTCGTTAGAGAAACAAGAAAACAAAAAGGGGATATCATATCTTTCTCCACCCATTAAACTCTTTCCCATACACAACATTCAATGTCAATGGACAATAATCTTCACTTCATTACTCCCCCTCCCCTTCGGTCTTCCAAAAGCAGGCCGCTTAAAAGAGACCGAAGCGTCTTCTCCGTCTAGGCGCAACAACAGGAGCACCATAGTCGTTCTTGACACCCATATGCCTGCTCTCACGTCTCTTGTGCAGACGACCGCTGCAGCAGGTGAAGAACACCACGATAGCACCAACCAGACTGCAAATGGCCGAGACAAGAATCGTCCACGCGGCAGTGCCGTAGTACACAGCCGAGCCGGTGCCGTTGTCGTTGACGTTGCTGCGGACAATGCTGAAGAGAACAAAGTCGATGATGCAAGCCACGGCCGTGACGAGGAAAGCCAACACAGCGACCAGACTGGCCAGAAGGCTACCAACCGTGCCGGCGGACAGGGCGAGGAGGAAGGCGATAAAGTTGATGCCGCACGCAATGGGGTGCAGGATCATGACCTTGGTGAGAACGCGGGTGGTGTCCTCGGCATAGTCAGAGTACTCGGTGGCGCCGTCGATGGAGGACATGATTCTCAGGGGGGAATAGCCGAATGCACGGGGGCAGTCGCTTCTATTTGGGGGGTTAGTCTGATGTTGTATGAGAGAGACACAGAGAAAAAAGAGACTTACCCTCCACCGGGAAGGGCGCCATTTGCACACCAACCAAAGGAGCCAAAGGTAACAGTCGCATGGTCATCTTGACTGAAAGCAGAGTTACGGCCCAGCTCGACCTTGAGGAGAGAGATGCCGGGAACGACAGGCGAAGAAATGCAGGTGATAATTAAGAGAACGGTGGCAACCAGCAGTAGGAAGGTGCCGATATGGTGGAAAAAGCCTGTTCGGGCCATGGTGACTGTCTTTTACGAGCAACGACTTGGACGGAGAAGACGTTGGGGGCTTTGGGGTGGTTGTCAGGTCGGCTGAGACACGAATAACTTTTGTTGGATGATTAAACGATGAGAAACAAAAGGCAAGGTGTGGCTGGGAGGGAGGGAGGTAAGAGGTGCATATAAACTACTGCTTCTTCTGCTTCTTTTATTTCTACGTATGCTATGGCCCTGTTTCAGGGCATCACATCCATCCCGTGCCATGTTTGCTTCCCCGAGACAATATCGCGGCCCAGTCGACGTCATCCTCAACCCCCCAGCCACAACATCGTCAGCCAGGACTTGGCGACCCTGGGCCAAGAACTGTAACAACAACAAAAACGGCTTCACACGGCATCGAAGCGGTGGTATCGAAGCTTGCTGCCACACAAATGTGCTAGGCCTAACCAGCTCTTTTAGCTGGGAACCAAGACTTGTTTTTCTGGTCCCTGCAGTTGTGATTGGCGGCGATGACGTATCTTGGGTTGCACGGCCAGTGACGGCAGGCCAATTTAAAGTGCTGTGCCGAGCCTTGGCTCCTGTGATGTCTGCCGGGGAAATGTGGGGCCGGCAGCCATCCCGTCTTGTTCCCTGATGCCCTGTTTTTGTGCCATTTTCTCTCTGGGTGGTTTCGAAAAGGTTTGTTGGAATTGGCGAGAGAACGGAAGACGGCCCGGATTTAACGCGGTGAGTGCTGTTTTCCACCAGAGGGTATTGCGATCGAGTTGGTGGTGGAGTTCAACCACTCATCTCTTGGCGAGATCTGATGAAGATCCCTTCAGCCCACCAGTTCTCCAGCATGTGGGACTGATGAGGATTAGCCAAAGAGGCTGGCACGTGGTGGGGCAGAGAATTGTGAGATCTCTTGCGAGAGGTTCCTGAGATGCTTTTTAAAAAAAAAAAGATGAGAGGCACACCTGTTCCCCTCCAATCAGACGGTTGCTAGCTTTGGCTTTACCCAAACAGGACGCAGACCGACCGAAGATGCCACGCGTCCAAGTGTCTCTCGGACGACGAGTTTTGCGGGGTAGCTTTGCACAGCCATATAAAGTCGGATAGTTGCCGTATGTGAGCTCTGATCAAGTCCGCCAGATGCGGTAGTGCAGCCGAGTGCTAACGGTCATCTACCGACCATTGCGCCGTCGTCTTCGGGGATCGGGTCCGACACGCAATCGAACCGATGGATCCTGTGAGGCCTCCCCATCATTAACAGAGCGAATTCGTAGTCGTGCAGTTTTGTGTCAACGTGTGTCGTTCAGTGTTGTGGCAGTGTTTATTTCGTGGTACACATCCCATACTTAGGGCTCGAGTGTCGAAGTTGCCATCCTCCGCTTGATAAGCTCCATGTCGATGTGGGCGGTTTCTCGCGTCTTCTTGTAGCCCTTCATACTGCGGTTATGGGTGTTCTTGTGTCTGGCCGTTCCATGCGATGATTTCTCCAGGTTGACCCCAAGGTGTTGGATGTTGTTTCCACATCCTCCCCTCGAATATTACTTGTCGTGGGAACCTCACATCCCCGAACTCTTCACCTTTGAACCTGCCCCCGACGACCCCATAGAATTCTCCAAAGTCCGGTTCAACGCCCCCTCTTCCTCTTCCCCATCTTCTCCCTCTTCGTCTTCCTCCTGCTCCTTCCTAGTCTTCTTCCGCAATCTCTCCTCCCAACCCTCCCCAAAGACAGCCACAGCCCGCTCTTCATCCCCTTTGATCCACCGTTCCATCAGCATCTTTCGTCTTGCACTGTATCGTTTGTACAGCTTCACCGTCTCATCCCGTATCCCCTCTAGTGCAGTCCCCGTGGGTTCATCTCCGGGCAGAATACACTGATCGCACGATTCCCAGTCCGTCATCCCCTTCCACGCCACATCTGTCGGGACGGTTTGTCGTAACGCCAAAGTAGCCAGAGATGGTGCTGCAAAAATGTTCTCCGTGGGGTTCATCTCGGGTCTTGGAACAGGCCAGGGGCCAGAAATGCGGTTGTGGCGGATGGCGCGCTTGTGCGGGTAGTTGTTTGCGCTGAATATGTTGATGACGAATTCTTTTGTTGAGGACGATGATGCATCTTCCGAGTCTTCATTTTTCGCAGCTGACTTCTTTGAGGAGGAAGATGAAGGGTTGTCGCCGTATTTAAGCTCCACGGGACTGCGGGCGATGAGGGTTTTGGCAATGTTGCTGGACTCTGCTACCGAGATGAAGGAATGGACTTCCTGTGAGATTGATCAGTACGTGCCCTAGCTGCAAAAGAAGAATAGGATGTCTTACAGGTAACTGCTTAAAGACTTCGATTTTCCCGTGTTTTTTCAGCATGTGCAAGATGGCTCGTCGTTGAGACAGAGTGGTGGGTGCGGGGGATACAGTGAGATACAGAGATCTTTTGGAGACCACTTGACCTGCATGCTCGCTAAGAGCGGCACCACGGAGAGCAGACATCTTCCCTTTTTTGCAATTTCAGGGGTTTTGAAAAGCTGTGTTGCAGGGGCCTCTTTTGGTAATGTTCAAGATCGATGAAGCTGTGGTGAGAAGCGACGGGAACATCAAGCTTCTCTCTCTTCCCTGCACGAGATCGCGTGCCAAGACCGTCCCCCAGATAAAAAGGTGGGCCTGGTTGTGTCTTCTTCCAACGTCTCTCTTTCTTTCTCGACGGCAGCACACCCAGACACACATACGACTTGAACATTGGACAATATGCAGCCAGCGTATCAGATTCGAGACCTTTGTGGTATTTTCAGATATGAAAGGTTCCTACCCCATCTTCACACCGTTTTCGGGTGTGGGAATTGGGCTGCCACACCCTCGACCCTTCTCACCCATTTCGAAGACCATCCAAGCCGTCGCAACAAAACCGTGATACCCTCGCCAAACAAGTACATACGACCACAGACAGTAGAGAACTCGGCATCCCGTCCGCTCTGCCCTCGATAAGCTACCGATCACCAGACTAGTACTCAGGTGGGTGACCACTGGGGAATCCCTGGTGTTGTATGTTTTATTCTATTTTTTGCTCCCGATTTCGTTTTGGTGTCTCTTCAAGGTGAGCCCTAGACTATCTGGATGGACAGTGGATTTGGTGTTGCTGGCGGGGGCGTCTTTCGGGCCTGGAACTTTGGCCAGTTTGTTCCAACTTTCCGTATCCCAGACTGCCAAACCCACCCGGCGAAACTCGAGGAGAGACCTGGAACAGGATTCGGTCGGAACGAAACAGAGGCAATATACATGAGAGAATTTGTTCACAGTTCTCCCTGCCACAGCAAGACATATGACCCGGTTATCGATCCACTCTATCTCATCGCAATAGTAAATCACGGCCTCGTTCGATGGATCCGACGGGTCGACGAGGTTATCTCGAAGAAACAACGTGAGCCGGGGAGTTACTTTCGACTGCCGAGAACAGTTTAAGATCAGGAGTGGACTCACACTGCTTTTGAGTTATCTGCCTTGTCACCCGGCACTGCCTTTGCATGTTGGAGGGTTCCACATACGTAGAGGCGTGTTTCAACATCATCCCGGTTTGTTCAAGTGTTGTTGGCACGAGTGCCGACGCTCTCATCATCCTCCCTTTCAAACGGGTCAATGATGGTGAGCCCGCGAACAAGGTCATTCGGGGTGTCTTTTTCTGGTGTGATATTGGCATCGCCCGGAACTGTTTCCGAGGCACTCGTCTCGAGACATTCCCAATAGATCCCTTCTTTGCAAAAAGATAGTAGTCACGGAGACAGCACCTCTTCTTGCAAGACCCATCCGCGTGTATCGAGTAAACCCTTCCCACGCAGGGCGCTTGTCACTGAGTTCATAGCGTCTAGACGCTTTTTACAGTGAGCATCTTTCATCTGAATAAAGCACAGTGTGTCAGGGGATTCCCCTTGGAGAAGGGTGTGATCGGTCACTCTGGTTGTGCCGATAAAGCACGGTCGTTTCAAGCGCCCCTTGACTGGTCGAAAAAGCCCTGATTCGGCACTGCTTGCATCAACCGCCATAAGCGTCAGATATGAATTCATGTATACCCTCGCCATGGCTTCGGCTTCTGCCTTCCAGTCATCGAGGTCGTCTTGGATGATGCAGAGAGAATCAATCCATAGATATCTCAGTCCTAGAGATCGTGTGAAGCTGATGGCGTCCTGAAATGTCTTTGGCATATCCGAAGTCTTGATAGAAGTCTTATGGGCATCGATATTCAGAGTGGTTGTGGTGAGAAACTTGGAATCACCCCATCTGCGGCTTAGGCAGACATAATCCGCCTGTATCTTGCTGGACGGTATCAGTAGGTAAGGGTCTTTTGAACCGTCAGATGGTCCGATATCCAGAACTCGAGTCGGCAACGCAGTGTGCTTGGTGGCTTCCTGGCAATTAGGATGGTCGTTTCGGCATTGACTCAGCCAGTGCTGGACAAGTCTCACCCGGGAGCTAGATCCGGTATGCGTGTCGTACAGAGAATCACAGTCTTCCACCACCTTCTTTGTCTGGTCTGTATTGGCCTTGTCCACAGAGCACTCTCCCCAACCCCTAGAGTACTGTCTGGAAAAATAGGTTCATACCGGATAACTCGACAAGACGAAGTGAACATTTTACCTTTCGCTTGCCTGTTGGATGAACTGAGTTCACAGAGTCAAGGGCGAGGTCCAGTTCTTCTGTTTTGAAAATGTTCACTTGCTCGTTTGACCCTGGATGGTAACAGTACATCGTCCGCCGACCCCAAACCTGGGTGTCATAAGAACCCAACTGTACTTTCGCGAGTTTCTCGTTCAATCCAATGTCCGCCGGGCAGCGTACAGTACTGACAAGTGCGCAACGTGCAGCGAGACAAAGGCGACATGATGATGAGGACCTCGCCAGTGCGTTGAAGTTGGCGTGTAGCGGAATCCATCGGGACCACTTGCTTTGAAGAAGTGTCTTGCAGGGTGGGCACGAATCGGTAGCCACCTCGAAAGCGGGTTGATAATAATACACGGTCGTTTCCGTGCCATCATCACCATCGCCGCTGCCAATCAACTGTGGCTGAGGTACGAACAGTTAATTTGAGTTCGCAGCCAGAAGCACCCCGAGTTCGACATAATTATGCCTTACACTTTCAACAGTTTTGCGCATAGCCCCTTGTGTCTGACCAGCCTCCCACTTTTTGAGTGCGTTCCGAGTCTTCTTGTATAACGAGTTCATTGGTTCTCCCTCAGGCCGTGAGATTGGGATCCATTTTTTTGGTGGCATTTTTATCAAGTCAAGTTGGCTGGAAGTTTTGTTTAGGATATTCTTTGTTCAACAAATCTCGGAGGAAGCTTTAAGAACCTTGCCGGTGAATTCGTGAGATACCTCTAGGTAGGTAAGGTAGGTAAGGTATCTACCGTTAATGAGCTGGATACCTGGTCAAGGTTCAAGCAGAGAACGTTCGACTACCTACGGAACGGTAATATTTGACAGAATGGAGGCAGCCCAGGAGACAGCTACCTTAGCTTGATCCGTCTGAGAAGGATTTAGTGGGAGTTGGGCCTCATCCAGGTTTTGGGTTTAGGTTGAGTCGAAACCATCACGAATATCACTTCCACTTTTGTCTATTTGGCTGGTCAAGCTCCCACCTATTGTTATCCAGACAATTCCTTTCGTTTACTAGCTCATTCTGCAGGACCAAGCCAAGCACGAGACGGCGCACCGCACTATCTCTTTTCAGGCTGGCAGAGTGTCTCACTTTTGAACACGTACTATCATGTCAGGTAGGTATATTTACCGATCACCTCAACTCACGCGATGATCCAATTTCATGATTTTCAACACCCAATCGAGGCGATGACAGGATTCAGCTGTCGACGATCAAGCAACTGGGGACCATGGATGTCCCGAGAGCGCGCTTAGATGGCGAGGATGCCAGTTTGATCAACCATCTTTCGCACACTTAATACCAGTCCAGTTGTCAGGACTCGTTCGTCGCGAACTGCACAACCTCCAAAGTTTCAAATACACCCGAATGTTCTCTCGCCCACCTTTTCAAGTCATATTGCAATCCCCGCCCTAAAACCTGTTCTTCCGATAGCATCGAGACCTTCCAAAAAGATCTGGGCTTTCCAATGACATCTTGGAGCCCCGACCAAGACCTCATTGCTGGTCCCACCGGCACTCCCATCAACGAAACCAAGGCCGCCAATGCCCTGTTGGATGAATATGCTGCCCTTAAAGACACAGAGGATGAGCCAGGAGAGGTTACGGCAGCGCTGACACCTATGGATGTCAGCACAGCGGACAACAGCGCAGGTAAAACTCTCACCAGCTCCCGTCCGGACGGCAAAGTGGCTGAAAAGGCCCTGCCTGGAACTGTATGCCAAGTCAAGAATCTCTACGCTTCTGGCACCTCGGTCTGCAAGTGCTGTATAGATTGGAAGGATACCAAACCGTTCAATGATTATGATGACGTCTTCGTTCTTGGCGAGTATGCACGCCATCTTGACGGCACTTTTGATCTGCTTGCCGTTAAGAGGGATCCTGGAGAGCTCCAGCACCTCAGAGGGGCTAATCGCTGAACCATCACGGCCCAATGCCTTCTCGAGCTGTCCGACGTGGTCGATAAAGTTGCGCCAGATTTGCGCTCGAGCGTCTTGGTCGAGGTCCCGGAAGCCCAGCGAGATGTCGATGCGCGACTCGAATGCGGTGTCGATAGAGGCGATACGGTTCGTGGTCAGGATCATGATGCCTTCGTAGTACTCGACGAGTCTCAGAAACACTGTAAATTCGGGCTATCAGCGTCGAATTCCAGGGAATGTGTTGAAGCTAGAGCAGGCTAGGGCAACATACCTGTGACCAACTCATTGCGCTGAAGATCGTTGTTTGATCGAGCCTCCAGGTAGACGTCTGCCTCGTCAATAAGCAAGATGGCATTCCAGTGGGCGCAGCGCGCAAAGGCACGCTGGAGTTGTTTTTCGACTTTGTCTACTGAGGTGCCTATGTCTCCTGCGCCGAGTTGGTACAAAGGGCGCTTGAGATGCTCGGCTACCGCCTCGCCTGTAAGTGTTTTGCCCACTCCGGGGGCACCGGATAGTAGAATAATGGTCCCTTTGCCTATAAAGCATGTCAAGTGTCACTAACTGAGGTGTAAAAGATAAAGGATATACCTCAATCGGTGAAAACAAGTACATACCTTTCTTAGAGATGAAGTCGTCAAAGACACTTGCTTCACTGGCCGATTTTGAGGCAGGATTCAAGAGCGCCAGCAACAAGTTCTTTTCATCCTCTCCCAAGACCAATTTTTCTACAATGTTGCTGCTCCAGGTAATGTCGCTGATATTGGATATGTAGAATTGACCTAAGTGATGGATGTCAGATACAATCACAATCAAGAAAGACAGGTCTTGAAATTGTCCTTACACCATTGTTTGGTCTTAAGAGCGAATCCCTTTACCCTTGGGACTGCCAGCATGCGTTCAAAATCATCGAGTGCGGGTGACACACTTGCAATCTTGGATTCATCCGCGATGTCCATGCTGTGTGGTTTCTCCCCATGTTTCACTTGCTCCGTACCAATGTCAATTGGGGTTTCGCCGGTGTTCTGAGCCGGACGACTGTGCGTAAAGTTGGTCATGACGAGATCGTTGATATTGCTGACTCTGTACTCGTCAAGTGAAGACAGTGATATTAGTTTTAGTGATTTGTCGTCCTGCAGCTGGTAGAACGCCTCTGCGTCTATGATGACTCGTTGGTTTGTCATCTGCCATGGTATCAATGAACTGCTTTGTAGAAGACTGCGAGAGTGGAATTTATTAGCCACTTACTGGAAGTGTCTTCTCAACTTCACGGGAGCCTCCAAAAATGCCCCCGCTCTCCTTCACCATTTGAGCTGCTCGCCCCGAGTAGGAGCGCAGATTGCTCCCTCGCAATGACTCAAAGATTCTTCCCCGGGCGATCAGTTGCTCCAGGATTGTCTGCCTGTTGGGGTGGCTTTGGAGGGGGAATACCTCCATATCCTGAATATTTCGATATCCTTGAAACGAACCGATTCTCCACGAGTCTTTCGAAACGCCGAATTGCTTTCCGTCGTAATCCACAGTAACAATAGCCAGGCTGTAGTATGCATTGTGAAAGTTATTGCCCTCTTTATATTCGACTTCAATCAACAGTCCAGCACCCAAGACACCATTCTTGTCGGTTCGAATGATGATAGTTCCAGGCACGAACACCAGATCTAGCGAATTGAAGGTGATGAAACCAGTTTCTTGGGCATGAACCAAAGCAAGTCAAGACTCGGTAATTTCTGGCTTGAGCACGCTGATAAGAACCTGGAGATGGTCTTTTGTTGCCTGATGAGTCTCCGTCTCATGTGCCTTGCAGAGCTCATCCCAGCGATGAACGAAGGAATAAACCGAGGAGAGAACGTAGGTTTTGGACCGTGAACAGTGCTTTCTGGGTAGCCTTTGAGGACCGCGTTCTCAAGTTTGGACTTCAGTAGAGGACTGTTGATGACGACCGAATGTGTCTTCCAATCCGGAGTGCTTCCATGAGCGCGCTGACGTCGCACCACAGCAAAAGCATCACTCCCTTGCACCTCTTTTTCGATGTCCCGTTGGCTGTGAAACATCTGGACGTTGTGCTCAAAGTACGAGAGAAGGCGAGGGAGCTGATGTCTGATGTCAAGGTGGTTGGAGTTCACCAGGAGGCCAAAAGGGGTTGGAAAGCGAAGCTGTTGTCGCGATTTCATTGAATGGTTTCACTTTACCATAACAGATTCTTGAGGTTGCCATTATTTTCTCTACTTTTTATTTCATAGGTCCTACTTCCAGTTTCATTGATTCTATTTTGTTATATCACAGATACAATTCTTCATTCCATAAACCCTAATCTTACACATCTGCTTACCATATCGCTATGGCCAAGCTACGCAAACATTTTCCAATCTATATGCTTTGAACAAAAAAAAGGGGGTATATCCAATCATGCAAACCATCTCCCATCTCGCAACTCTAACCATGCCCCCTCCCCCCCTCCTGTCCCTCCCTAAAACTAAATAACCAAACAACACCGAATTCCATGCTCCCCCCTTCTCCTTCTCTCCATGAAATGTCTATACTACACTCCCAGCAGCAATAGGCGGCTTCCTCCTAAACCCCCTAAACCTCGCCAAGATTCCCCCTTTTTTCTTCTTCCCCCATTTCTCCCCAGTCTTCTTCTTCTTCTTCCTCCCAAAAAATCCCCGTCTCTTGCTCCTTTTCGGCCCAACCGCCGCCCGTTCCCCTTTGTCCACCTTCACCATCATCACCAACCAGTAATTATACACCAAAAACAACAGCCCACAAACCACCAGCACACTTGCCTCGATAATCATGGCAATGATCGCCTGGGTGCTCCATTCCCCGAATTGCAGCGCGTAAACATTTGTGACCGCAGCAATGATTCCTGCTATGGCATTCAGGATCATGGGCATGTACAGCTTGTTCAGCAGCCAGACATAATTTCTTCTCCAGCGCAAAGCGAGCCAGGCTGACCCGAACGTGCCAGTTATGATGAGGACGAAGCCAATGACCATGGCTGCTGTGTTTGATTTTGACAGTAACAATCTGTCGCGGTTGGCAGCGCCTGCTTGCCCCGATTGTCCGGGGAGGGAAATGGTTATGCCTGCGTCGGATTCTTCTACTTTGCGCTTGATGGAAGTAAAACTGCCGGGGATGATGACGAAGCCTAGCAGAAGCAAAAAGGTGAAGAATACAACTAGTATATTGTGTAATCGAGGGATCTTGTCAAGGGAGAGGAGCATAGTCATGTAAGGCCCTTGTTGTGATTCAGGGTCGCCGGAGTAGTAGTTATTCTGCGGAGGGGGAGAAGAAGACAAAGCGGCTTTCTTGTTGAGAGACAAATCGGTTTGTTGCCTATTGGGCTTGGGGGGGAGACCAAAGGCTTGAGTTGGAGGAGGGGATATCAAATTGCGGGTGGAAGTTGCGGTGGCAGAAGAGCCGAGGGAGGTGTTGGAGTCGACAGAGGAGGAATGGGCGTGTTGTTGAACCGCGGGCCGGGGATAGGTTGCCGCTGCGGGAGGGAGGGGAGGACGGGGAGGGCTGCGGTTATAGTACCCCCCGTTCGGGGGGCTGGTTACGCCGTTGCCGTTCCGGGGCGGGCTGGAGGACGACATGAGAGAGCGAGGGGCGTAGACGCCTTCGGGGGGTGTGGTGATGGAGCGCGGGTTGTAGACTCTTCCTTGCGGAGAAGTCATGCGCGGCGGGCTCACAATGCCGGGGCGAGGGGGTGGGGGGCCGGGGTTGTAAGTCTGAGCGGCGCCCCGGGGAGGAGGAGGTTGTTGTTGCTGTTGTTGTTGATTCCTGGGCGGACTAGCGATGCGGAGGGGGGCGATGATGTCGGTTCTTTGCTGAGCTGAGTTGTCGATGTACAGGCCGATGGGCACGTGTGATTCCCTGGGGTTGGGGGGTGACGACCCTAGAGGATTCATGTTTCGACTTGGAGGAGATTGTCTCAACTGGTTGGGTTCCGTGGCTCGCGAGAAGCCGGCGGGAAGCTCTGTCTGAGATGGCGGAGGGGGGTTCGGTGGTGAAGAACGTAAAGGGTTCGCCCCTACTACACTGGCAGGAGCTGTGGTGCTTGTCCCTTGGTTTACTGGCTTGCGAGAGACCATGCCAGGCTGAGCGGGAGCTCTTGAAGAAGGAGATGTGACGTTCCGGGAACGACTGGTCTCTCCAGACACTCTCGGGTCCATGACGATGGTATCGTCTCTGTGTGGTCTCTGTGGTCGTTGCGGTGAGACAACCTGCTCTGCGGTTTGTTCAGACTGTTGCTGGTTGTTTCCCGTGCGCAGTGCTTTGGGAAGAGCCTGGCTGCCTTCTAGGCCTCTATCAGATGTCTGGTTGCGCTGCTGAGAAGGGTTGGGAGGCGACACTTGACGGGACTGCGGTGGAAAGGTTTGCTGCTGAGCTGTGGCAGACCGTGGTGCACCCGAAACAAGCTGCCCGTTCTGAGCTGCACGCATCTCGACTGGAGTAAGCGGCAATGGTTCTGACGGAGCAGGAGGAAGTTGTGCTGGGATTTGCAGCCTGGAGACTGCGGGAGCTGTAGGTCGTCCCCTTGGCTGGGTGTGAGTAGGCTTCTGCTGCTGCTTCGGATTCTGTACAGGCTTGGAGAAAGCCAAGCTGGGAAGAGACTCATCAGGGCTTGTTGCAACGCCAGCGGATGTTGGGGCAGCTGAAGTTGGTGCTGCCGAAGTTGGAGCCGCCGAGTTCGGTGTTGGATTGGTGTTCTTGGACGGTTGTTGGGTGTTCAGCGAGGGAAGTCGTTCAGGTGCCTTTCCCGTGTTCTTTCGAGCAACAGGTCGAGCGCCTCCTTGTTCCGCAGGTTTTCCTCTCTTTGGTCCGGCTGATCGCTGTCTTTGCACTGCTGCCTCTGGTCGCATGGCAGTTCTTGGAAGTCGGACACCATCGTCTACCGGAGCAGGTACAGTTGCAGATGTCGTTGCAGATGCGGATGCGGTTGTCGATGCAGATGTCGATGCCGCTGTAGCTGTCCCCTGTGGTTTTTGTTGTCGAGCTGGTGCCTTTCGTAGACCTGTCGGACCGGATGTTGTTGTTGATGCTTCTCCACTGGCAGCAGGTACTGGCTTTCGTTGCGGTGTTCCTGTCGAGTTCCCAGAAGAAGCCACACCCTTCCCAGCTGCTCCAGGCGCTGCTTGCTTCTGTGTTCGTGGACCACCACTACCGCCTCCTGATGTCGACATCTTGACAAGATATCAAAATGTTGCTGTGAAGATTAGAGAGAGAGAGAGAGAACAACCAGTGTCTCGTAACTATGCTCGCCTGGTAGATGCCAAATCGGGTAGACACACCACCTCGACTGCTTGTTGGAAACAGGAGATAGGAGTTACGCGTGTGAAGCAGAGCAAAGATGAGGTGAGGTCAAAACCTTGACGACACAAGGGGTTTACGGCCTGGGAGATGCCGACATTATATTCAAACTCGATTTAACACAACATCACCGAAACGCATCACCGGCCCACGACTGCGGGCACTTCCACACTCCTCAACCCAACACATGGCCGAGTCAGAAACGAGTTGTTGGATGGTGAGGGAACACACATGTGAGCAGCTTTAAGACTTGGCTCGTAACACAGCGGAAAGGTCGAGGCCATAATGAGGCTTCTTCAAAAGTTCAGTCCGTCAGCACATAGAAGCAGCAGCAAATTTTTTTTTTTTTGAAAAGGTGCAGATGATCGGGTTGAGTAGGCGTCGGTTGTGGTTGGCCGGGCCCGAAACATTCGAGAAAAAGAGAACGCCCGTGGGAGGCGCGGTAACCACAGCAAGTCACTAAACGAACGGCAGTAGATGTCTGTGAGGATCTGTTTTTGGATCTCGACCGGGCTTCAGGGCAGGGCCGGTCCAGCCGACCTTTGAAACGGAACAAAAGGCTGCTGCGGCGAGAGCTCCCAACAGCTCATCAAGATATACCGAAATCCAAGCAAGTCTGGGAAATCGAGAAAACCAATATAAATTGAATGCGCAACACAGAATAAAATCATTCCTCTTTTTTGTCTTGATTTTTGATTGCCGCGCAGGGCCCGAGACGAGACATTCGGAAGAAAAGCGTCCAACAAGCGAAGGGAGACGCAGCGGGACATGCCGCAACAACATGAAAAGAGTGGGCGACTGAAACAAAGAAGGAAAAAAATAATCAAAAAATTTCAGCAAGCTCCTTGCATCTCAACGTTGGCATGTGTGAATAGTTACATAATGGTATCCGTTGCGACGGAGTCAATGGCTGAGGTATCAGCATATGGAACCATTGTCAGGAGGAAAGTTTGGGTATTCGACATGGCGATAAAAAACGTCCCAAATCGATGAGACGAAGGCGCTGGGAGGTCGCAGACTGTTGTCAGACTTCAGTGATAGCAGAGAAACTTACGCCGATATAGCCAATCACAAGCCGGCAATTCTTGGTCTGATGGGTCCCCCGGAAATTTATAGCCAATCAGAGTGCTAGCCGCTGCTATCCCTCAAAATTTAGATCCACGATCAGTGGTCCATTCGTTGAGAAGCACAGGCGCATTCCGGCACCCGATTAGATTTCCCTGTGACCGCCGTAGGCCTACTGCCGCTGCCACCTACGCCTTCAACCTGAACTTTTTTTTTCTTTCGCGGCAGGGCGATATCGTCGAGGTTTCCCCCTCGTGTCGATCTTCGTCGCGCTTTCAACCTGAAGGTGTGTGTTGCTGCTGCTGCTGTTGAGGTAGTAGTTGTTGTAACTTTTATTCGTACCTCTTCCTCTGATCACCGACAAGCTGGAAGTGTCAAGCAACAACGACAAGAAGGCGAGGCAAGACGGAGGAGATAGACAGAGAAAGCGAGATCTTCCCCCCGAATCTGGCGAAGGAGCTTGTCCATACCTCAGGGAACCGCCATAGAGGGGGTAGCAAGCGATGACTTCGTCTGCGCTGGACGGCGTTGGCGACGTACAGTCGCCGGCGCCGCCAGCGTTTTCCCCGCTGACTGACCCTGCTCCAGACAGCACAACGCGCGAACCTTCTGTTAATCCAAACGCCGTGCTCGACGAACCATTATCATCCGCTCTGGAACAATCGCAATTAGGAATACAAGCTGAATGCGCAACCGTACCTGCCAAACTTTCCACCACCACCACCGCCCAAGACGCGTCCTCTTCCTCTGCTGCTCTCTCTTCCAACCACCCCACCAACGCCGCTGCCACAACGTTTGGCTCTGCGCAGAACAACCTTAATGGCGATACTTCGACCGCTCTTTTCTCCTCGCAGACAGCAGCGATGGATTTGATGGACTACTCCATGGATTCTTCAACATATCTCAATCCTCTCAGCAGACTCACAGCAATGGCTAGCCTCAGTCAGCGACCAATGGGCTTACCCATGACATTCCCCAACCTTTCGATCCCGGACATGCCGAGGACGGTTCGCCCATCGCAGGTTTCCATTTCGCTAGCGCTTGAGCAGCAGGATGCCTTGTTGAACCCCCCAGCGCAAGCCGCCGCTGCTCCCGAACCGTCACTGGAGTCTTTCGCGCGGATAGAGTTTGCCGACAGTGTCTTTGAGATGACCACCTACGCTGTTATTATCGGCCGTGATCAGCGTGCTCTGGACCAGGCTCGGAAGGACGAAAAGGATCAAGAAGACTACCAGCGCAAGGTAGAGCGTTACGCAAGGGCCGGGATTCCGCCACCAGAACAACCGGCTGCGTTAGCGAATCGCTCCAAGTTCAGCAAATCGTATGTCAGTGAGGAAGGCGGAATGTTGGGGCCAGAATCCGATGGCGAAGACGAGGTTCCTCGCCCGTTCAAGAGGAGGAAACCGAGTGTACACGGCTCCCTTGGCGAGGACGACACTCCTCGTGCGTCCAAAAAGAGAAAAATGAGCGCACATGGCCCCGCCTCGGGTGAATCGCATGAACCACAAGTCGAAGCTCCCACGGCGGAGCAGACGCTTGACGAAAAGAACATCAATTTCGACAGGCAGTACGTGTCGCACACCCCCGGCGCAGCAGCGGTTGACCTCAACGCTCTCCGGCCATCTCCCCACGTTGTACCTTTTATCGGCATTCATTCGCCCGGCCCAAATATTGCTCAAAAAACCAAATCAATTTCACGACAACATCTGAAAATCAAATTTAACCCGGAGAAGGGCGTCTTTGAGGCCATTCCGCTCCATAAGAATGGATTCTTCTGCGACGATGTGCACTACAAGGACGAACCAGTCGTGCTCAAGTCCGGCTCCAGTATTCAGATCAAAGATGTTCATTTTGTCTTTGTCATCAACGGCGTTGAATGTGGCAAGACTGGTGGAAAGGAAGAGATTCAACAGGAGCCGGTCTCGCAAGCCCGACGGTACTCGGAGGGTGGAAAGGAGATGAGCTTCGATTTCGAGAGCTCCCACGATCCTGAGAGGCGTAGCAGCAGTCCCGAGGAAGTCGAAGCCCCGGTTGAGCCTCCCAAAGAGGAGAGCGACAGTGAGCTGTCAGATCTCGACGAGGAGATGGCCGACGCTATGGATGACAGGGAAGATAGCGAAATTATCGAGACTGTCGAGAAAGACATGGAGGATCAGGACCAAGATGACGATCAAGATCAGGAGCATGAGATGGTACTGGATCCGGATCATCCGCTCTTCAACATCAAGCCCGAAGACATGACTCCTGAGATGCTCGCAACACTTCCATTACTGCCGCCAAAGAAACGAGGACCTGGCCGGCCACCCAAAAATGGCATCATGTCCAAGAGAGAGGAGAGGCTTCGCAAAAAGGCTGCAATGGAGCTGGCCAAGAAGAACATGCCCGCACCGCCTCCGGGAGAACCACCCATCAAGAGAAAGGTCGGACGCCCGCGCAAGCATCCCTTGCCTGAAAATACACCAGACAGGCCGACTCGGAAATACAAGTCTCGGAAGCCCAGAGAAGATGGCGAACAGTCAGATCCAGAAAAGGCAATCAAGGAGAGACGGCGCGAGAAACCCAAGACGCCACCTTTGGAGCTCAACCGGGAAAGCTATACCGAAGAGCAGTTACAAAAGCCCAACAAAAACTACGGCATTTTGATCGACGAAGTCTTGACTGCAGCACCTGGCGGATTGAGCTTGAAACAAATATATAAACGCATTCAGGAGAAGTATCCGTACTACTACTTTAGTGTGGACACCAAGGGATGGGAAAGCAGCGTTCGTCATAATCTCATCGGGAATGACGCCTTTAAAAAGAACGAAGAGGACCACCGATGGGTTCGTGTACCTGGAATCGACATCGACGCCGGTAAGAAGCGCAAGGCGGCATCGCCAGACCATTCGTCATCGCATCACGCGTTCGGCCAGCACTACCCAACTGCGGCGGTTCCCCCAGGTCAGCTGTTTCAGACGAACGCCAGTGGGCAGCAAGGCTATCGTCCGGGTGCTGTCCCTCAGGGTACGGGATATCAACCTGCGCACGGTCAAGTCAACATGGGCCAGCACCCGCATCAACAACTCTCCGGGCAACCTGTTGGCGCCGGTGTTCAGCAGGCTCCCAGGCAAGCCTACCAAACCCCTCAGCAGGGACAACACGTTGGCCAAGCGCCTGATTATGGAGACCAGTCTGCTGCGCGTCCGTTTCCGCCAAACACGCAACCTACGTCGTATTCCTCGCCTTATGCATCTCGACCTCCTCCCAACGGCACGGTCCAGCCTGGCGGCGTGCCGCAAAATATGCAGCGACAAGCCCTTCCTCCTCAGAACGGACAAGGACAGTACAACGGTCTGCCGCGCGTCAACACTCAGTCCCCTCATCTCGGGACGGCCGCTGGAGCTCGTGCGAGCCAGCCGCCTGTTACAAATGGCGTCTCTACCCCTGTCGCGCCAGCTGTCAAAGATGAGCTTGTCAAGTTTGTGTCCAACTTCAAGAAGACGGTCATTGACTCGCTGTCGAGTCGGTCCTCGGCGCCTCTGTACATAGCAATGTCCGTTATCAACCGAGGCCTTGGTTTGGCGACAGAGAGCATGGTGCCGGACGAGACAACGTTGGAGAACATTGTTTTGGGCGTCTTTGAGAAGAGCAAGGCTAAAGTCAACGATCAACTTCTCCACCCTGGATTGGTCTCGGAGCTGGTCAATTTCAAGACCAACATGGTGAAGACGCTGGCGGGAGCGAAAATGAAGCCGCTGGATGCAGAGCGATTAATCTTGTCGGCCATGGACCGTGTTCTTGGCTTCACGGATCACAGCACCATGCAAGCGGCGACCGAGGCTGGAAAGAAGGAGTATGTCGAGGCTGAGAGGGTTCTCATGGGAGCTATCACTAATGTTGTTAACGACCATCAACGCCGTCTTGCAACGCCTGCTCCCCTTCCTACTCCGGGCCCTCCTCAGCCAAGAGCCACTGCTCCGATGCCTTCGGCAGCGCCTGCGTATGTCTCCACCGGGCACCCTGCTCAAGCGACACCCGCACGCCAAACTATGCCTGGTACTGTCGCCATTCCACGACAAGTGCCTGGGCAACCACAAAGCGGCATCCACGGTCCGGCACAGCCTGCTCCCAGACCTGTTGTGTATACCCAGAATGCTCCCGCACAAAACACAGCTCAGGCCCAGTATCGACCGACGGCGACGGCCCCAGCTCCGATTCAACCGGACAATATGACTGCAACTCAAACTAGCCACTCGACCGCGGCCCGACCCGGAACCTTAGCACCGGCTCCGAATGGGAATGGGATGGCACCCGCGCCGATCCGGCCGACAACTCAGACAGTTCCCCAGTCTCAAGTTCAAGTCGGTGCTCAAGCCAGGCACCAACATGTTCAGCAAGGTGGGCAAGGTGGTCCTGCGGCCGCGGCTTCTGCTCCGTTTCCCCCGTCGACGCCTCATTCCCTGGCCCAGAGCTTGTCTGCGGCCAAATCGCAAGCTCAAATGCAGGGCGCACCGTCCGTTCAACAGCAGGCACAAACCCGTGCCCCATTAGCTCCAAGCCATGCTCCCCAAGGTTACACTGCACCGACTCAGTCGGCTAATAATCAAGTGCGGTACTCGGCATCACCCGCTTTGAATCAGACGGCGAGACCGTTGCCGGTTCAGGGAGCTCCGGTTCAGACCCAGGCACCGCAGAGT
The DNA here is from genome assembly GCA_033296905.1 of Podospora australis. NCBI lineage: Eukaryota > Fungi > Ascomycota > Sordariomycetes > Sordariales > Podosporaceae > Podospora > Podospora australis. The sequence goes on from MU864364.1 coordinate 113,629, forward strand.
ATCCCAGCAAAGGCTTCTCCTCAGAGTCAACCTCCGCTCCAAGGTCAGGCTGCTTCAGCACCGCGACTGCCAGCCCAGGCTTCTCCGCCACTACAAGCAGCGCAGCCGCATTCTCCTTTGGTTCGAACTCAGCCCACACCGGCTCCTGTGGCTCAAGCTGCTGGTCAACGTCCCGCGCAGTTCACAGCACAGACTTCTGCGCCTGCTCAGCAGTCACAATCTCAGGGTTCTCTGGCCCGGCAGCCGACGCAGTCACCCATGGGACAAGTACCCAGTCAAGCTCAGCCACAGATTCAGGGCACCGTGACGACAGCCTCTCCTAGACAAGCCCCTGCAGTCCCCACCCAGCATCTCCAGGGCCCTCCTGCTCAGAGTTCGACTCAGAGGCAAGCGCAACCGCAGGCGCCCACAGCACAGGCTTCTCCCTCTTTGGGCTTTGCTCGTCCTCCAACGCAGAGCCCGTCTGTTCAGGCTTCAGTGGTGCAAGCACCTCCCGCACAGGCACCAGCAACTCGGTCTCCAACAGTTCAGACTTCGCTACCGGCTCAGGTTCCAATGGCGCGTCCAGTCCCTTCTGCCGCACCAACTCCAAATTCGGCTCCAGCCCCTGTGAAGACAACCCCTTCACCTCCAGTTCCAGCATCTACTCCAGCTCCTGCTCGGGTATCACCCCAAGCCCCAGCTCAGACCATTGCTGTGGCTCCTACTCAAGCAGTTGCGTCAGGAACAACTAATGTTTCTACTGCAACTCCTAATCAGACAATTGCATCGGGCATGGTCAGAATTCCTCGCCCAGTCACAACTACCACCCAAGCAGCTGCGCAACCTTCGGGTCTTGCTTCGGTTTATCCTTCTTCAATGCCTCTTCCCCCTAAGCCGCCTGCTCCGGTTGCTACTCCAGCCTCGCCGGAGACGCCAGCTGCGATTCCGGCCTCGATTTCGACCGCGACCGCGGCTGCAACTCCGGCGGTTGCTTCCACAGGTCCGTCACCTCCGGTACCTACAACAGCTTCTACTACTACCTCCCATTTTCCCTCGGTCTCATTCGGATCGGTTGGTTCTTCTGCTTCCTCAGCGCAAAGCACGGCGACTGCTCCTCCACCTCCACCTACGCCAACCGCAACGGTAGCGCGGTAGAAACGAGGTTCAGTATTGCAAGCTTTACCTTCTTCTCGTTTTCATTCATCTTCTTAGGGTATGGGTCTTTTACGGTGTTACGGGGGCGAGTGTTGTGTATACCCCAGCTAAAAGAGAGCATCGGATTTTCTCATGGGTTTTGTTCTCGGGAAGCTACATTGGGCAGGCATTTCAGATACAGTCTGGCTGGCGTTTCAGGGCGGGAAAAAAAATACTGGGCTCTGTTTCGTGATTTTGCCATGATGAGCCCCTTTTATGTTATGATTACATTTAGCGAAGAGCAAACGGCGTTTGAACATGAGTTTTAGCGCTCGAATTGCTCCAATTAAGGATACTATTCTTTTACTTCTGTGTTGTTGAGTGAAAGTGGTGATGGCTCTAGGCTGCGTGTGTAGTACTCTCTGTTATGTCCATATTGATACCAAGCTTGTATAGTTGGTAAGACAACAGCCATCGCCAATCGATTCCTCTCCTGAGGCCGACTTCTACGAAATACCAACAAAATGGAGTTATCATGCAATCTCCATTTTGATCTGCCGGGCCAGACGGGCCTATGGAGGCATTGAGTACCCCGATGTTGATTTAAAGGGGAAGATCTCACGATCGAAGCTCCGCTTCCGCTGTCCACCCCGCCTCCCCTCCCGAGATCCGATGATGCAGAGCAGGGGATCCGATTCAACCCCGCAATATCCGGAGCCGAGGCCGACTGACCTGAAGGGCGTGCGACTACACACCGCCGAGGTAAGGTGTGAGACCTTTGTTGGCCGTAAAGGTAGTAGAGTGGTTATCATTCTTGGGAACTTTGTAATATAGGACCATTGTCAACCCTCTCGCCGAAAGGAATTGCACCTTGTTTCCTTTTTAACCACAACATTGGTTGCAGAGAGGTTGCTGTTAAGTCCGATTTTTGGAAATTTGCGAGGGCTCACTTACACCAACACAACTGACCGACCGAAGCACTTACACAAAATCATCACGCCGACTCCGGTTCTGTCTGACGCGGTTTAGTTGTTGCACCGACCGACTGAAGACAGCTGCCACTTTATACTTATATTTCAGTCTCTTGCTTTCAAAGAGTTCAACATGGGCGACAACGACAGCGCCATGGTTGGGAAATTGCCCCAGATTGTCCTGTACCACTACCCCTTCTCGCCGTACGCGAGGAGGGTGATTTGGTACTTGAAGCTGAGGGGGTTGGATTATATGGAATGCGTACGTTACCTACCATCTGTTTCTCCCTTTCTCGCCAGCTCTTATTCCTGCCCTGCTCTCTGCCGTTGTACCTTCACCATGAACCTCTTGTTCACTTCCTCCCCTGCTGGGTGGTTCGCGATCATTCCCAGCTCTGGATGACTTCGGTTCCCCCAGTTCAGCCATTTATACTCTAGCAGAGCAAGGCCCGCGTGTCATCTCTATCTTCACCTCCCCTTTGATCTCATACGCAGCTACATCTGGGCTTATATGTCTATTACCCCCTATTGCTGTCCTAATTATGGCTTGACCACATCTCACCACCAACCTACCTGCCTTTGGATTTTGTATCAAGATACCCAAGACTAATATGAAGAAAAGGTCCAACCCCCAACCCTCCCCCGCCCGCATCTCTCCTCCCTCCTGGGAATCACCTACCGCCGCATCCCGTTGGCATTCATCGGCGACAGCATCGTTCTCGACACCCGCTTGATCCTCTCCCGCTTAGAAGCCGACCCTTTCCTCTCCCCATCCCACCCTCCCCTGTCTGCGCCCGCTGGATCTTCATCGTTGGCCATCCAGCGCCTTCTTTCTGTTCTCACAACCTCCACCGACCTCTTCTTCCGCGCGGCTGAACTCCTCCCCCCTACTTTGCCTTTGCTCAAAGACCCCAAGTTCTTGAAAGACAGAGCAGACTTTTTCCAGGGGAAGTCTATGACTAAAGAGGAACGCCTCCTATCCCGCGCTGAAGCCGTGGGGGAGATTCGCGATGCCATGTCCCTGCTTGAGAATTCCATCCTGGAAGACGGCCGCACCTGGGTGCTAGGGACAGAAAAGCCCAGTCTAGCGGATATCGAGGGGGTGTGGATCTTCCACTGGGTTCTGGAACTCCAATCCCTTGACGCAGACGTGGTGAACCAGGAGACGTTTCCACGGGTGTTTGCCTGGGTGAGGAGGTTCCGGGAGGCCGTGAAGGGTGCGAAAGGGGGGGAGGTTAAAGCTATTTCGGGAGAAGAAGCGGCGGGGATTGTACTAGGTGCAAAGAAGGGAGAGGAAGAAAGAGTGGGTGAAAAAGAGCCCGTGGTAAAAGTTTTGGGACTGAAGAGGGGGAGTGAAGTGGAGGTTTACCCTACGGATTCAGGGTCTGGGCATAGAGACACGGGAAAACTGGTGGGACTTGATAGCAAGGAGGTGGTCTGGGAGAATGAACGGGGGGTTAGGGTGAGGGCGCCGAGGAAGGGGTTTCGGGTTGTGCTGGGGGGTGCTCAGGCCAGTCTCTGAATGGCCTAGATAGGAAGATATACATGTTCAAGAAACATCCCTGCTTAATGTTTGCTCGCAGTTCTTCTTAAGCAATGCAACAAGTTATAAAGCTCAGGAACGTTGTTATGGAATCGTATGAGCTCGTGAGATGCCGCTCTTCACCAACTTGGGCCGTGAGGTCTTTGTATATGATAGCAGTACCTGTATAGACTGGGTACAATGAAGTTACTTTCGTAGAAATGTCTGAATGAGCATGTTGTGGAAGATATCAAGAGCATTAGTAGTAGACTGCGGATTTCCTCATAGTTGTTCGAGCATAGCTCTAACCCCCTGACTGTGAACTGACATGAAGTATCTGTTTTGTACATCAAATACGCGGGTATCTATCTACTGATGAGACGAAGATTGCTAGAGAGAGTGAGGAGGCATCTGGCTAGCCATGGACAATGCCATCGATGTAGTGCTTGGTATAGAAACGCTGTATGTGCACGGCCGTCCGGTTGAGCGCTTTTTATTGATCAGAGAGGCTCTCTTTCGAAGGCGATGGAATACTTCGAGACTCGATATCACCTTAGAAGCGATGCCTACTCTGTAGCCTGGCTCCTATGTGTTCATCCTTGGTGTATCGCGTCCAAGCTAGGTAAGTCACCATCCACATGTTAGATCTCACGCCTCCTCTTCTCCGTGTGCCGCAGCGCTGTCCAGTATCAGACTCTCGTCGTCTATATGTGATTCCAACGTCTGCGAGATTGCCTCGGGACAGCGAGTTGTAGCTTTCCACATTGGGATCTCCCAGATGCCCAACAAGGCGCACCGGCACGAGAAGAGTCAGTCGAAATGGATTTCAGCTGACACGAGAGCCAAGATTGGTGCTCAATCTGTTGAATGTTGATATCAATGTGGCAGAAGAGAGACCCGCTGGTGAGAGCAGCCACGCCCATGCAATGTTCGAGTTTATAGCTGGTGTAAGCAGCCTTGAAGTCAATTGCCAGCACGTGGAGATGTTTTTGGTTCATTTACGGCGGCGATGTAAGCCACTCGTGGTGTTAAGTAGACATGTGGTTGTACGTTTACAGATGAATCAATGCAGCTTGGTTCAGTTCATGTAGCACAAAAAGGCTCTTGACATCGTATCATTTAGTAATGTGATATGATAGCGATGTAGTGATATCGATTTGATAAAACCACGAATAACCCCAACCTACAGATACGTAGGCGGCTCTGTGATAGTTTACGGACTCTACCCCGGACAAAACCTGTCAAAAAAACTGTCTTGTCTCGGGTATTTTTCTGAATTGTGTACGTGGTTCAGTTCACATCTTCCCCCCACGCTGCCAGTATCAAATTGGCGTAGTGTAAGATCCGATCGTAACCTTACCGATGATAATACCGCTTTCTTGCCGGGAATGGGCCAGCAGCCGCCGACCAGGGACTACCTTTTGAGATCTCCGGGGAACACGGCCAAGTTTCGCGCGGCTTTTGCGCCCGGCGGGCTACGGATGATGGCTTGACTTGACTTTTGATGGCTGATCATCTGGGAACCTTTTGTAAGCGAGGAACAGGAATCTGATCGGCAGTAACTAAAACTTGGCTGACGAAGGTGAAGAAACGATGTTTGATCTGTCATGGCGATATGATAAGAATGGGCGGTGTCAGTGTGTGTGTAATGTCGATACCAGCTTGTATTTGTTGGTTTTGAATCATACTCTACTGTAGATAGGATGACATATGAAGGCTATCGCTGGAACCCTCGCTTAGATGTTGATATGTCACAGAGTATTATCAACGTTCTAGAACGCAATAGTGAGATCCCATTACGGCGATGAAAACTCCAATACTTGTGTGAAGCGTGTTGCATCTCGCAGCAATTGGCCAGACGTTCCCCAACGACGATACGGTAAATGAAGACTACGGGGTTTTAAGGAGCGACCAAAGAACACCCTAAAGCACAGTGTGCAGCGCTAATGCAGACTCGGGGAGCCGGCCGTTGTCTCCAGTGCTTCGTTCCCCCACAACCGAACCCCGGCTGCCTTGAATTTAAATTGACGTGATGTCCGCAAAGAGGTTGGCGTCAAAGACCGCGGGAAAAGGGACACTTGACAAGAGCAAATGAGACGCGGCGGAGAAAAGAGCGTTTCTTGGTGAAAACGGGGATCTGGTGCCGACGTCCATTCATTAATCAGCCAATGGATGACACAAAAAGTCAGCGACAATTGATGATATCTCTCGTTAAAGAATAGACGTGGGATCGCCTATCTCTGCCGGCAACGTGTTCGGTTGGGATGAACCTTCGCCCTGGCTGTGTAATGCGGTTCGGCTTGCATCTGGCGCCATTTGCTGAAGGAAACACACGTTCGAGAATTTTCCGTTTGTCTTCATTCTCATCAAATGGAAAACCTGGAAATCCAGCCACTGGCTGGCGGCCACCGAACCGAGACTTTTTCCTGTGCCCCGTGTTTTCGCTGATTCCTTTGTGTCCTCGAAAAGTGCGTCATAGGGGTCAAAAAAAGGTGCCGCCGTGACGTATTTGACACCCGAGAAAGGCCAGCACGCGACAAACAGAAACGGAAGCAAAAGCAACAGAACAGAGGCACAGCGAGGTCAGCATTCCCCAGTTGGGGAACAGTTGAGTTTGTTGTGCCTTTCTCAAGAAAGACGAGCCCCTTTCAATTGTAAAGATCAGAACAGAGATGAGAGCCTTGAGAGAGGAACCTGCCTCCACAGTGCGGATAACCGTTTGGTTTACATGGTGCTGAGACACCATTCCATCCTCAGAGTTACGTCATTGCTGAAGGGAACGGTCGGACAACCAGCGGCATCCCTGCTCGACTTTTCTTCTTTGTGTGGCCCGACGTTCCCCCTCCCGCAAATGGCCAACAGCCAACCGATCCCCATCTGGAACTTGGATGCGATGCCGATCGCGCGTGTTGCTGGCATATTGTTCTGCGCGGACATGTTTCTGTCTCGTTTCTGCAGGTCGAAAGAAAACTCAACACAAAAAAATGTTTTTCTCTGCCAGCGACAGGGAGAATGCTTGAGCGTGGGGAAACAGAGCACAACTGGGGTTTTGCAACAAGTGCAAACACCGTCAGATTGCACCGGCCCTAGCGCCTGACGCAATGTCCTTCTTCCCAGGGCCGGTACCAAACGAGGGCGGGGGTTGCCTGAGAAGTGGAAAGACGCGACCCTGACACCTGATTCGTTGAGGAGGCACCCGATTGCTTTTTGCCACGGATGCCCCACCACACTCGATATTTTGTTCCGTCCTCTCAGAATGGCACGAATGGCATGAAGATGGTTCCATGCTCCCCCAACGGTGAGGTGACAGAGGTTGCAGTGAACTGATGAATGGCTGGTGAGAAGTCGAATCCTCCTCCGTCCGGGTCGAGACCGGCGGCGGGATACGAGCCGCACACCATCTTCTTCGCGGCCTCGGTCGCTAGTCGGTAGGTGTTGTTGGAGTCCACGGAGCCTTGAACGTGATTGATCATAATGCAGTCTCTCTGGTGTTGGCGGCAAGTTATTGGTAACTCAGCTGAGTGCCGGACATCTCGGCGTCAGAGTCCAGAACGGTCTGGCGGGTGAATAACCCAGGAGGATGTTGATAAATCTGCGAGTGTCGATGGTTGCAACCCGGAGGGCGTTCCGAGTGCGCGGTGAGCGTCCACGTTTTTCTGAAGATGAACTTCATGTACCAAGTTCTAAGCGCATTGCTGATCGACAAAACTCGGCCCGTGAGTTGCGGATTATTATGTACATACAAGATGCAGGAAACAAGGAAGAAAGTGTGCAAAGCTCAACAACCCCCGGACTTGCACACCTACGGTATGCCAGTCCCGGTAACAGCAGGTGATGGATGAGTTTCTCTTCGACGGTCGTGCTTCCAGCTGAAGTTGAGCCTCGTTGATGAGCAGATGGACAAGGTCAGAGGTTGTTCAACGAAAACCGACTCGTCTGGAATCGGGATTGCAGGGGTTCGCTGGAAAGGGCACCCGTTGCGTGCTTTTTCCCCTTTCGCTCTGCTTTTGCAGCCTGTGCCAAGCATGGAACCTTCTGAAAAAGAAGACTTGCTCGCACCGTACGAGGACAGTGCAGCCCCACATCTCCTTTTTCTCTGCATGCCCTCCAGAAGAAAGCAGCCGGTAATTTCGAATACCACCGCATACAGTACATCCCACACCTTCAGAGGTCAGTAAGCCAGATGCGGCAACCATGGATGGCCTTACGAAAAAATGAAAGCATCCGAGTCTTCATCAACCATGGCAACCGGCACGCTCTGCAAGGTACTGACTGTGCTCTTCGTTGAGAATAGGTACTGTATGTACATACGCGGTGAACTGCACGACAGAAACGTGGAGAGACAGAGGCTGAGACAATGCCCAAAAGACGGCCTGCCTCTTGCGAGTCGATGGAAAGAGGTCCGAGAGAGATAGAATGTTTTGCAAAAAGAGGCGAATCAACCGTAAAAACTTGGAAATTACGCCGCAAGGATTGTACTGATTGGATTCGTCGCTTTGTATTTCTAAGCCAGCCATACACATACATGTACCCTACCTTACCTCGACATTGCCGTACATCCAGGTAGGTGTCCCCATCAGCAGCAACCGATCGAGGCGATGATACTGCGATCGGGAAAAATATGGAGAAGAGAAGAGGGCTGATGGAGAAAAAAAAAAAAAAAAAAGTCAAAAAGAGAGTGAGTGGAAAAGTTGAAAGCTGCCATCTGGGGCATTGGCTGCTTTGTTGATGCTGTCTTTTGATGCTGTTTTCTTCTCTGTTTCTTCCATTTGTGTTTGGACTCGGTTGTGGATGTTGTTATTACGGGGCATCCAAGGATTTGATTGTGGTTGAGAGGCCCGCTTCTTCTTTTTTTCCCCACTCGGAACGGACCACTTGGAAGTGCTGAGAGGCTGCTTTTCGACTTTTTGGCAGGCTGCTCACGGCCCCGCTCGCTGCAGCAACCCACAGGCGACCCCATTATATTTTATTTCACACCTTGCGCCATCCTTTTTCCCCAACGTCATACCTGACGTCGCTCCCCCATTCCTGGTCTTGTCCAATTCCTCTCCTTCATCCACCCACACCAACGCACACAGCAACCGCAGCAGCAGCACCACGGCAGCACCCAGCGAAAAAAAGAGAGAACCACACCGTCACCGCTACGACGAACGACCTACGTAAGATATTTACGATTCTCGAAGCCCTGACGCCCGTTCGGCGAACAAACGCTGCACAGTAGCGTAGCAGCCTCTTTTTATGGGTTTTCATGTTTCTGTGACCTCATAGTCATCGCCTTTTTTTTTCTGAAACCCCCCTCTTGCTCAGTCTCTTCTCTCAGCTCGCACAGCTGCAGCAAGCCAGAAAGACGCCGCCAGACTTTGATTGACATCATGGGGTCGTCCACTGGAGCCGCTGGCCGAGGTGAGTCGAAGTCGCCCAAACAGACCATCAACGGCAACAAATCTCCACCGCGACAAGGTGAGTCCTCCCATTTTTCACTGCCTCTCTCCGTCATCGCCCAAGTGTTGTTGCATCATAGCCTGTTATTGTTATTGTCGTTGTCGTTGCCCGTTGCCGTCGTTGTATTGAATGTCATCACCAACACCTATCTTCTCTGAACCATAGCAGTTGCGCAATCCGACGCCAAAAATGATGGCCCCCTGAAACCCGAGTCGTCATCTAATGCCGAAGTCACCAAACCGCTCGCACCTCCGCCCCGTCCCGGACAGCAACAGCAAGAACAAGGAGGGACAAACAACAGTCCCGATTACTTTTCACAGCAGGTCGGCGGATCATTGAGCCTGGAACCGAATCCCTTTGAGCAGTCGTTCGGCGGCGGCGCCCCTGAGACTCCCGGAGGAACTAAGTTGCCCTCCGTGGCCGCTCTTACATCACCATCGTCGCTTCTCCCCGGCACCGCGACTCCCTTCGGCTGGGGAGTTGGTTCGTTACGGACGGGCCCATTGAGTCCGGCCATGCTGTCGGGGCCTCAGAGCGTCGACTACTTTAGCGACGCGCACCACATTCGAGGAGGGTTCCCAACCCCGAACGAGTCCTCGTTGAGGACGGGTCTCACACCCGGAGGTAGCGGGTCTATGTTCCCGGCTCCCAGCCCGAACACACAAGCTCTCTTTGCCGGAATTGGTGGTACCGCAGCAACACCCGGTACATTAGACTTTCACCGAGCCGCTCTGAACGCTGCTGCGCAGGTCAAGCGCGATAATATCGCTACCTCGCAGCCGCCAGCACCACCCGTGGCTGCTACTTCGCAACCACACCAGGAGTTGAGCAATGGTGTTACGACTTTGAAGCCTATTGAGCCCGCGAAGCCTGCGTCCGGTCCCTTCGAGGCTCACGACAACGAGGCCGCTAACGGCTTGTTTTTGCTCGCCCAGGGGCGAAACGGGACACAACCACCCCCGACTTCCCAGTACGCTGCAGTTCCGCCCATGCAAGTGCATGCGCACCCTGCTCCACAACCTCCGGCGGCTGTCCAGCCCATCAACACATCACCACAGATGAATGGTACCTCCTCCATCGGCGGCAGCTCGGCGCGTGGGGTTAGTGAAGTCGGTAGCGCCATGTCGGATGAGAGCGAGCAGGCACGACCAAACACCCGCGCGAAGGGTAAGAGGGGCTCTACAGGTGCCGCCGCCGGAACGCGTCGCAAGGCAGACGATGGGCCCGCGAAGGGACCAGCTGCCAAAAAGGCAAAGACAAACGGGAACCCACCGCCGCCTAGTATGGCGGATTATGACATGGACCATTCCGATGAGGATGATTATAAGGAGCACAAAGATGGAACAAAGACGAAGATGACGGACGAAGAGAAACGAAAGAATTTCCTCGAACGTAACAGGTATGTCAAAACTTTGAGTCTGTGTGATAGCGCTTTGCTAATTTTGGCTCCAGAGTTGCGGCCCTTAAATGTCGGCAACGGAAGAAGCAGTGGCTGCAAAACCTGCAAAGCAAGGTGGAGCAGTATACCAGCGAAAACGAGAATCTTTTGGGTCAAATCGCCCAGCTCCGCGAGGAAGTGGTGAATCTCAAGACATTACTACTTGCTCACAAAGATTGTCCGGTTACTCAACAACAAGGCCTCCACGGGTTCATTCAACCAAGCATGGACCAATATCCTCCTCAAATGGCTTATGCGATGGCTGCACCCATGCCTCCCCAGCCCGTCATGGCCGGGCAGGGTGTCAATCGCCGATTCTCATAGTCTGAGCACCAGGCGGCCAATATTTCCCTTCGGGAGGCATATTCTTCGATCGATCCTAACTTCCTGTCCAAGATTCCATAATCATGATTCCTGAGACGAACAGCTGGTAATTTCGGGTCGAAGGTGTATAGTAACAAGGCCAGCGGACATGTCCGGCTTTGGACATGGCCGTCTATGGCCCAAGTGACAAGAGACGGAGCTACTCTGACCGTCTTATTTTCCTGATGAGCGGACAGTGAGCATCGCAATCTTGTCGCGTTTGTATGTATTCGGCAACAGGTATACATCAAAAACGGCGTTTGGGGGGACTTGGCAGTTTGCTTTTATTTATCACCTCACTTTCTCTCCGTCGATGCTTCTTATGGTCAGGAGGAACCAATCTCGGTGGAAAGCCTCGATATTTGGACCCAGTTCAAGGAGGCGGGAGAGAAAAGGGTATCTGGAGGGCGTTGAGAGGTTCAGGCCTGATGAGGTTGATGTGATGGCGACATGTATAGGGTCGTGTATGTCATCATGTCCCTCTCGGGTTCTTTGCTCATTCGTGGGCCAGCGGAAAGGGAAATATATTTTGGAATGGCTCAAACACACACACCACACAAGCACACTCACAGCTCTATTTCGCTGGATGGGATGGGCTTATGGGTTGATGATCAATGGACGTACGGAAACGGACAGGAGGGATGCGGATTTTTTTTTTGTTTTTGATCATTTTTGTTTTTTCCTTCTTGTTATAGCACGCTCGTGACGTCTTCGGGGGGGGGGGGAGGGTACGCAGAAGACGAGCGGTGCGATGGTTTTTGGTGGAAACGGAGAACCCGAGGTAACAATTTGGGGTTCTATCTATCGCATGTAACTGGGTTTTGCTGCTCGCGAGCGAAACAGAAAGCCGCCTCCTGACAGAAGTTATAGTAGGACAACGATGCAATACGGTTGAAGTGGCACTTCAGCTTTACAGAGCATGACTTGGAGCAATAAATTCGAAAAAATTATATAACTCTGCTTGTGCCTGCGGTGATGTCTGCTCGCTCCGTCCCTGCTCACCTTTTTTTTGGTAGATAGCATTCCTGGAGTTGTGAGGTTGTGCTGTATTGATCAGGGTCGTATGTGGCCCGTGCGCCGAAATCATTAGCAGGCCAGTCCACATTCTGACGACCACGGCACGGCCCACGGGTAAACAAACGTGTGGGCGCAACTTCCCGCGATCGAGCAGGACGAAAAAAGCTGCCCACTTTCGCTTTTTGGACGTGTTAAGCTGCCCCCCTTTGAAAAGAAGCAGTATTCTTTTAACGCGGTATTTTCAAGTTCGCTGTGGAGAGTGTACAGACCCCGAAGAAGACAGGAATCGAATTGGCGACCGAAAAGCTTGAACCTCTCCCTGGATTTTGCGGAGGAAAAACGCGACAAACAAAGCTCCCCTCTCTCCCGATTCGGTAGTTTGTGGTGTGTGTGTGTCGCTGCAACGAAACCGACGCGTCTTCCTGGTGGATTCTGACCGCCCAGCCTTGCTTTCTGCCCAGGGCCCAACCAGAGCCGCCAAATCTCTTGACAAGCAAGCATAGCATAATAATCAATCGGCGAGAAAACGAAACGAAACCCTGCAATTGAGAAACGTAACGACGCGCGCGCTCGGTCCGACGACGACGACGTCAACCATTGTCACGACTTTTTTTTTCGATCTTTTTTTTTTTTCGAGGCGCAAATCACGGTTTTTGAAAGCAAGCAGCCAGTAGCTCCCGAAAAAATACTCGCAATTGAAAGACAAAACCCGACCGCAACCGCATTGATGCGCCGCCCGCCCCGCCATCACCGATATCCATGACTACTCTCATACGGACCCGCCAGCCGCTACAAGTCTTGAGCATGAGTAGCCAGCCGGAGCAGCGCCGAAAGAGTAAACGCCTCGCGGGTACGTCGTCATCACCGGAAAGAGGGGGAGGGCCAGAGGGGCCAGATCTTAAGAGGAGGAGGCCGCAGCACAACACCGATGCAGTGACAGCGCAATCGCAGTCGCGGTCAAATGGGAGCGCGACGGGTCGGGGGAAAAGGAAAATTGAAGCTGACAAAGGGGCGAACCACGCAGCAACTGCAGTGTACGACGAGCAGGATGGCGACTTTTTGTTTACGCGCGGGTCGAAGAGGGTAAAAACCACGCCGGCGCCAGCACCACCACCGCCAGAGGAAGAAGAGCCAGAACCAGAACCGGCACCACCACCGCAGAGGAAAGCAGGGAGGCCACCAAAGAACAGCTCGAGAAAGCGCGCAACGTCGCAACAGGTATCATCACCACCGCCACCACCACCACCACCACCACCACCACCACCACAACGGCAACCATCCGCCCCGCCACCACCACCACCAGTTGCGACGACAACGAGGAGGACGTCTAAGAGGAAATCAAGTCTCGCCGCAGCACCACCACCACCCGTTGAAGATGAGGAACCGGTTATTCCGAAAGCGAAAACGCGGAGGAAAACGCGAGAATCTGCCGCCGACAAGAGGATACAGCCACAGCGCCAATTGATCGATGGGATCGCCGAGGCCGAAGAAGAGGAGGAGGAGGAGGAAGCACCACCACCACAGCGTCATGCATCAAGTAACCGCCGCGTACCCGTGGGAGGTAGGACACCTCAACCTGCGGCGGCCGCCGATACTTCCACCGGAGCAGTTTCGTCACAAATGATTGCGCTTCCGTTCAGCGACACACCGATCCAGAACCGCAACAAGGAATTCCGAAAAAAGGGCGGCGCGAGCGGGGGGAGGAGGAGTAGTCTGGGCATGCGCGGGAGGCGAGCGAGTTCTTTGATCGACAACGGGCAGAGCGCGTTACCGCACCGAGAAGTCGATCCGGCGCAGTTTTACAAGTACATTTCTGCGGAAGGGCTTAGCGAGCCGCGGCGGATGAAGCAATTGCTCATATGGTGCGGAGAGAGGGCTTTGAGTGAGAAGCCCAGGGGTGGGAAAGGGAATAGTGCTGTTTTGGGGGGTATGTTATATCTCTTTTAATTCTCTTTTTTGCCCTAGAAGGGGTTATGCTGACGGGATAATATAGCACGCGCGATACAAGACCAGATTCTTAAGGATTTCGGGTCCGTGTCCGAGTTCTCTGACTGGTTTTCCCGCGAAGACAACGAGGAGGACGCAAACAAGCCGCCCGAGACTGTGGTTGTTTTGCCGAACCCACGAAACGTGGATTATGACGAAAAAATCACCGAGTTGGAGGCTAGGATTAAACGGTATGTTCTCCCTCTTCTTTTTTTTTTTTTTTGTTTTTTTTTGCGACAACAAGATGCTAACATATGCCGAAAACAGATTAAAAGATCTCAAGAAAGCCTGGCAAGCCATCGCAAAGCCATTACCGACAGTCGAGCCCCTCTACGGCCCCGATCAAGACTCTTCAGAAACGGGACCTGATCCCAGAAAAGCCCCGCCACCAGAGCCTTCTCTTTTAAGCGCAGATGAAGGAAAGATGCTTTCGTTCCTCACAAATCCCGAAACTGGGTTCCAGTCATTCAAACGCCAGGCAAGATCACGGCTGCAGAATGCACAAGCTGCGTTAGAGTTTGAGGTGGATCAGCTTGCGGATAGAGTGCACAAGTTTGACATGCGCGTGGGTACGGCTGGGAGGGAAGCAGATGCGGTGTTGAAGCTCAGTGCGGAACGGCTGAAGGAACGAGAAGAAAGGGAGAAGAAGAAGGTCGGGACGCGGGGGCTGAGTACCCTCGAGGTGTTGAGGAGTTTGGGGAGGATATTACCTGAGGGTGGGGGGTGATTTTCTCTCTTTCTGCTTCTTTCTCCTCGAGCAGCACTGCAGTGTGGGCACGTTGCCAGAGATGGATGACCTTCATGAAATTCTCTTTCTTTCTTTTTCTCTCGAGCCATTCAACCGGAGGTGAATGGACCATCTGGGTTGGTGTTTTATACTCTTGCAAGCAGGTCAAGGAGGGGTTTGTTTTGTTTTTAAGATTGAGATATCCCGCATTTTTGCATTGCGAAAGGACTGGGGAGGGAAACGGGGAAACTGTGAGGGATAGCATGTTGAATTTTACGTTGAAAGTTTGGTCGTTGCTCTACTGTGTTTCGTCTGGGCTATCTTTTTCACTGGCGGTTGGTGCTTTTTGGACTGTATATTTCCAAGATGACCATGTATATCTCTCTGGAAAACTCATGTTGATACAAAACTGTACATATTTTACCCCCTTACAGAAGTTTCTTTCGGTTCATGCAAAGCTGTCCGTTCAGACTTAGACGATTTAATGCCCAGTGACTACCCTGATCGTACATACCTACTCTTACAAGCGGCTCACCTTCCCGTTTTCATCTTGTTTCCTTCTTTACTCGACGAGGCCCTTGTGGAAAAGAGATTACTTGCTCTCCTCCAAACTAGGCATAAAAGCCATCCCCTTGCCCTTCTCCTCTTTTCCTTCCACAATCATTTCTTCCACCAGGTGGGATTGATCACCCCGGCGCTGCTTCACATGCTCCCTTAGGATCCGCAAGATCTCACTATCTCTCCAACGCGCGGGGACAGGGCGGTAAGCAGGCTTGAATGTGCCGACGGTTTGCGCCCATTCCCCAGGGCGCGGGGACTGGCCGGGAACTCTTTGGTCTTCGGGAACAACGGCGGGATTTGTGTGGGAATCGGGATCGTTCTGGGTCGCCCAGTAGTAGATGTCCCAGTCGTTTTCGTCGAGGAATAAATCGTACTCTTTGAGCTGGGCGGGGGTCATGGAGGAGAGGTGGGAGGAGGCAAAGGTGCTGAGGAGGAGGTCGCTTTCGAGGGTGCCGCGTTTGCGGGATTGGTCTGGATACAGATAATGTTAGTAAAAGGGGGGGGGGGGGAGGGGATCAAACGAAGGGGGGGGGACGGACAGAGAAGACGAGCACGCATGACATCGGGCTCTTCGCCCACCCTGCGCAGAGGTTCAATCTTGAACTTGGCGCCTTGGAGCTCGCCTACGTCTAACTCGTGCGAAGGAGGGGCGGAGGGGTCTTCTGGCTTGGAGGAGTAGAGTCTTGCTGCTGCAGGGACTGAAGCTCTGGCGACGAGGGGTCGGAGGGTGGTGAGGCGCATTACTGCTGCGCGGGCGGGGCGGAGGGATGCCATTTTCACTTTTTATTATATTCCAATATTCTGATATCTCGTTGCACTGGTTGGTGGTGGTCGAGTGATGTGGAGGCGAAGTTGAAAGGACCCCTAAACAAAAATGTTTATAAGCCGTTATGGAGGGGCAAAAGCGTTGTACGTAGATCCAAAAACGGCGCCGGACCGGGACCCTTTGTAAAGTTGAGCTTCTTTTAGCTTGGCGAGCGAACACTACGGAGCTGTTGGAGCAGCCGAGGCGCGCCGAAAACCCGTCATCGGGACTGCCGGGACCCTGTCCGTTTTGTAGTGTAGATGCTCCATTCTTTCTCCATGATCCATCGATCGAGGTGAGAGAGATCGGAGGGGTTGTCCGTCACGTCACACACTTCATAATAAACTGCTATTTCGACTGTAACAATTTGTCACAGACAGAAGAGTATGCAAATCGGTTTTCCATACAACACCCTCCCGAAGCCCTTCCCTAGATAGATACACACCAGAAGGTGCCTTGCGTTGTTATTCATCATGATTCCCATGCATCGCTCTGCGTTTGATTGCGTTATGATAGATAGATATAAAAAACTCCTTGTCCCTCTCTTCCATTCCCTGCCGTTTATACAGCCAGTAGCTTTTCCAACCTACTACCGGCTTAATTAAGGAAAGCCACCGTTTAGATAAGATGCTTGGAACTGTTACCGCTGAGTTAGTGTCCTGAGTCTTTACGACTAGGGAAGGGGGGAAGAAACAGAGACATACCGGAAATACGCCCGCAGGTACATAATCTGCCATACCCACAAAGCGACAAGCAGGAACGTAGTGGCAAAGCCAAACCACTTGACGCGCGTGTTGGTGCTCTCGTTGGTGTCCCGGAGCTTCTGCTCGCGGACCCGGAGGTAGTCCATCTCGTACACAATCTCGCCGACCATCTCCTCGATGCGGCGCAGCTCGGTCTCGACGGGCTTAAGCTTCTCGGTGGCCTGAATCGCGTTCCAGTCCTTGGCGTCGGCGCCAATGTCGATGTCGAGCTCGACGTGGCGGTTGGGGTTTGCAACATATTTGCCTAGGGAACAATTCCATCAGTCTTCGAAGAATTGCCAAAGTCAAAGGGGCAAAGTAACGTACTGCCAGTAAGAATATTCTCAAAGCACACATCAAACGCGGCGTCGGCGTGCGACGTAAAGACGGTGCGCTGCTCGCCGGCAATGTCCTTGGGCTTGCCGTACTCGTTGCCCTGCGCGTCCATAATGTGCATGTTGAGTTGCATGCCGTCGCCCTTGTACCCGTCCACCGTAGCCGTCACCACCACCAGCATGTCCTTGGCGACAAAGTTCCGTATGCATCTCCGCGAGAGGCTGTCGTGACCGCTGCCGGCCTGAATGTCGAACTTTAGGGAGGAAGCGCCGGCTGCCAGCAGCAGCAGGCTGAACAACGACCGTGCCTGAACCATGTTTTCTCTTTTCTGTCGCTACAATTCCCTTCTCGCCGTTACCGTGTCGTCGAACGATCAATTCGTGTGTTTGGCGTGGATGGCTTGACAGCTTCGATGGATACCTGGCTTGCTGCTGCTGTTTCGATAAAATGGGCAATCTGGCCGCCTTTCGCACCACCCCTGGCACGGTTCAAGTTGTTAGGACACAGGCAGGGGTCTTCGCTGAAAAGTGTCCCCTGCGACCAATCAGACAGCACTTGCCAGCGAGGGAGAAACTTTGAAGGTGGGTCAGCCTTGCTTGCCCCACCCCGGGATTTGGCTTGTTTCTCTGTTCCCCGTCGCGTCGCTTTTCGTTCCTGGGAATTCTTTCAGCCTCGCGGAACTTGGCATTTGACATCTTCTTTTCATCGTTACGAAAGTAAACTCAAGTTCAACAGCCCGTCAATTGAATCGATAATTACCCATCACGCATACCACGATCAACATCAAAATCGCGAGTTTCTCGCGTCAACCGGCAAAATGCCCAAATGTACGACCTACCATCTCTTTGGCTGGGGAATATCAATAGCTAACGGTTGCACTCGAAACAGTCTTTTGCGACTACTGCGATGTCTATCTGACCCACGACTCCATGAGCGTGCGCAAAGCTCACAACAGCGGTCGTAACCATCTGCGCAATGTTGTCGACTACTACCAACGTACGTCGGGCCTCTCCCATCGCCGTCATAGACATCGATATCGTCGCTCTCCCCTTCCTTTGCCATCCTCTTTCCCTCCCCTTCCTTCTCATCCGGATATCTCCTACTCCATCCCACCCATCTCCTCACAACCCAGCTAACACCTCCATCACAGAAATCGGCCACGAAAAAGCCCAATCGGTAATCGACTCAATCACCAACTCCTACGCAGCCGAGGGCCAAGCCCACGCCAACCCCATGCTCCAAACTGCCGCCGCCGCCTCCAACCCCTTCTCCCCATTCCCCGGCATGCCCGGGCCGCTGCCCTCCTTCGGTGGTGCTCCCGGTTCCGGCGCTCCTCCTCCCGGCGGACCCAACAACCACCTCCCATTTCCCCCGCCATTCCCAGGAGCAGGCAACCTCCCCCCACCCCCCGGGTTTCCCGGTGGTCTCCCTCCTCCCCCCGGAGGAGCAGCCTTCCCTTTCCCTCCTCCGCTCGGTGTTAACGGCATGGGTATACCACCTCCCGGACCTAATGGTGTTGTTCCACCCTTCCCTCCTCCTCCCGGTGGCTTTCCCGGCGCAGCTGGTGGAGCGTTCCCTCCTTTCCCACCGCCATTCGCAAATTCGCCAAATGGAGTAGCGCCCCCATTCCCACTGCCAGGATTCCCTCCTCCCCCCGGTGGTCCTAGAGGCGGTAGCGGTGGTCCTCCTCCCGGCGACGCCTTTCCTCCTCCGGGTGGTGCCTTCCCCCCTCCACCTGGCGGAAACTTTCCCTTCCCTCCTCCAGGCGGGCCGTTAGCAGATCGGAAGTAGAATCATTCCGACACATCGGACCCTCTGAGGAGCTTTGACGTACGGTTGCGTGGTGGTGGAACTGGTGATGATTCTAGTGATGACCTAGAGCAGGTACAAGAGAAGCTTGGAAAACTTTCGCTTTCATCCAACACAATTACAAGCTCCGAGCTTCAAGCTCAGCCTCGATCAGATGAACCGCAACCAGAACCTGGATGCCAACCTCAATCGAAACCTCAACCTGGACCTCCCACCCAACAAACTGAAGAGGATGGGAAAGAGGCAGAAAACCAACAAAATCCTCACAAACAGAAGGGTAAGCAGGCGGCAAAACTAGGGAGCAGAAGGAAGAAGAGGACGACCAGAAAGAAACAAACGACAAGAAGAGCGGAGAAAGTACAGTGACAGAAACCCGAGAAAATCCTCCCAAGAGAAAGAGAAGGCGACCGCCAAGTTATCGGAGTGACCAGACAAGAAGGCGAAGGGAGAAAAGGATTCAACAACGGGCGCAGATGAGAGCAGCGAGGGGAGCAGCGAGGGGAGCAGAGCATAATCAGGAAGAAGGGACGGCATCAGAGGGAGGGAGCAGCGAAAGCAGCGATGTCGAATTTTACCTGTGATCAAGTCAGGAAGAAGAATTTACTGAAGAAGATTGATG
Source organism: Podospora australis (assembly GCA_033296905.1). NCBI lineage: Eukaryota > Fungi > Ascomycota > Sordariomycetes > Sordariales > Podosporaceae > Podospora > Podospora australis. Next base: position 133,084 of record MU864364.1, read on the forward strand.
AAGCCGGGCAAGACGACGAGGCGAAATCAGACGCAGAAGCGGACACCGAATTGCAACAAGCGGAAAGTGCCCAAAGTGCATAGCATCATCATTCATCAAGGGGATTCAAAGGTCAAGCAAGGCGTTTCAAGTTTGACTTGCTACAGGTTGGGAAAACGGCGTTATTCTTTTCTTTCATAAGTCCTACTAGTGGGTTTGTAGCGTATACTGTATGTATATATGTCTGAATTCACAGCGGTATAATTGTTCTGGTTCATTCAAGATTCGAGGAACAAAACTCTGCTACAATTCGAAATGAGTTTCCATCTAAAATTTAAGCGACTCTAGATAGCGGGTTACCTGGGTTGGCGATGACATGGCGAATATCCTACGCGACACAAAAGATTTCTACCAATTCGCGAACTCAAGATCACAGCATTAAGTTCTTGAAGTCGAGGTGGTAGTAGTCCAGTTGAAACTGATCATGACAAAAGTATAAAATCGTCTCATCATTTTTAAATGGTATCAGTCAGTTATTTCATCCCATCATCATATCAAATCCATCACATGAGTTGTCAAAACAAGAGAGAGAGAGAAAAACACACAACCAAATCTCTATAGATAGAAGACCTCCCCCAACAAGAAGGAAAAGGAAGACAAGAAGAAAAGTCGCAAAAGTGCAAAGCTTGGCTGACTTGCTTGCTTGCTTGCTCGCTTGCTTCTTTGCGTACTTGCGAACTTGCCGCCACTCCAACCAACCAACCAACCAAACACCACGGGTTTGCTCACTCACTCGCTCAGAAAGCTCATGACATTGATATCGTGACAATCACCACCACCACCGAAAAATGACCCATTTTCATACCAAACAGCCTTTCCACCTCCCAAAAGCAAAACGAGAAAATATGATAGAGAGCAAAGCAAAACGCCACATGATGAGAAGTTCCCAGAAGGTCCGCCATAATCTCGTTATAAGTAGGGTGAGCAGAACATTATCTGCAAAGGAAGATGAGATGAAAACAGGGGAAAAGAGTAAAAATGTTGAGCCCCTTGGGGAAAAGCAAACCCCGAAAAAAGGTGCAAAAAGCAAGATGATAGCGATGTAAATCCATCCCTGACCTATCCATCATTCAATATGTCGCGCTAGCCTGTTGCTGCTCCCGCCAGCTTCTCCGGCGAATCACATCGCCCACACCATCCCGGACCTCCCTGGGACCGCTAATGATCTTTCGCAACTCCTGCGTGCGCTTCTCCCGTCTCCGCTCACTCAGTCTCCGGGGGATATTAATCCTCTCCCCGAGGTTCGGCAAAAAGCCCGACTTCTCGGGGTCCACCGCACCTGTGGCAGTTGCAGGTCTTGATCGAGAGCGAAAGCTAGGTCTGCGGAAGAACTTGAATGGTCGTGAGAAATGGTTCTGCCGCTGCTCCTCAATGTTGTCCTGGGGTTGCTCCGGCGCAGTGTATGGCCGAACACTGTCCTCCAACGGGATACGGGGGAGAGACTCCAAGCTCTTCCGGAACCTCATGACGCGCAAGTTCCCGCTCGGGGTGCGTCGGATCGTCCTACGATCTGTCGCATCGTGCCCCGAGACGGAATAGTACTCGTCGTCATAGTCGTCCCGAACAGGTAAGATGGCAAAAGTGCGCTTGATGCGAGCACTCAAGCTTCGGCGCCGAGAAGGCCGGTTGTCGTAGGCTGGGTATCGATATGTGCGGTCGTGGTGATCGTCATCCCAGTCTTCATCCGACGAACAGCAGGACGAGTCGTCATCTGCATATGATGGCCGCCAGTAGGGGTGGAGTCGATCCTCGTCCGCCGGACGGTCGTCAGCACTCGAGTACCTCTTAAGGCCCGGTCTGCGATCGCCATCGGCATCATCCCTTCGATTGCGTGACAGCGACAAGGTGCGAGCCAAAAGCCCAGGCCGACTGTTTTCCGATGTGCGGCGACCAGTTAGAGCGCGCCGAAGCAATGACTGGCTGCGTTTCGGTTTCTCTCCGCTGGCGACCTCAAAGTAATTGCCCATCATCTTTTGTTTCTCCGTCATGGGAGTCAACCCAGACGGCGTAGCGGGTATGAAATTGATGGCGGGCGGTTTGGGGGGTGCCCTAGGGTTCCTCAGGGGCGAGTCAACATCTTCCACAGAGAACTGCTGCGGCGGTGTGCTTGGGACGCCCTTAACGACGCCGTTCACGTTGGTTGTGGTAATCGCGGGGGCATCGGAGTCGGTAGTCCTGTATCGCTCAAGGGAAGAACTCTCGGACGGCTTGGCCGAATGATCGACTAGCATGACGGACTTGCTCTGATGGGGATAGATATCCACAGCCACGGCTTCGGCAACTTCTGCGTGCGAGGTGCCAGCTGTTTCGACTGATGTAACGGAGAAAGGTGTGTTCTGCACTGAAAGCCTCTTTCCAAAGAAAGGATCTCCATATCGATCCACGCTGAGTCTCCGGTCATCCTGGGAATCGATATCATCCTGGTTTGGGCTTCCATAAGATTGCTGAGTGCCACGCCGTCCTTCGCTTGTGGGAGCACGCTGAACAATAACCTCAGGTCGTGTCCTCTCTGCTTCCGTACTCAACACAGGGGCTTGCTGGAGTCCCGGTTGGCCCTGGGATCTTTCCTCGGTTTCGGATTGCTGGGTAATCAGCTTGTTAAGCTCGCGGCTGGCCAGTTGCAGCGCTTGGTGTTGCGCATGAATCGCATTGTGCGCCTTCAGGCTATCGGCCGTAAGCGATCCCGTTCTAGAGGCATTGCGACTTGTCGGAGCTGAGAGAGATGATGTGCGAGTCGGTATCACAGGCGGAAAGTCAATAGTCCGCTCATCTCCTGGGTGAGATCCATCCGATTCGGAGCGTGATCTGGCTCGGCGCTGAGGCCGGTCGAAAACAGGGGTGCGCTCCTTGCTCTTTGAGGTTTGCGATGGCGGAACCGAGCTGAGGCTGAGGCTTCGTTGAGATCGCCGGCTGCTGGTCGACCGCAGAGAGGGAGTTTTGCTGTTGGTTGATTTTACCGAAGACCTACGCTCTGGTACTATCACGACCGGGATAGCGCCGTTTTTCCAGAGCTCCCGACGAGCTTTGCGGCTGGAGATGGAGTTGTACGTAGCTGTAGATGCTTGGCTGTCACGCGTCGCGTCTACAAGCTTTGAATGTGGTGGCCGTCCGCGACGCGGCTCCTCCACCACGGCCGACACGGATGTTGGCGCAGAGCTGGCAGGCGAAAGATCTGAGCTAGAATCCCGTAACGCGCTTTGCTTCCTCACATGTCTGAGGGTTTTCCGTCGTTGAGGAACCGTCTCCACGAGAATAGCCTCCACTACCGTCGACGCTGTTGATTTGGTGGACATGATGGACGACCGCTTCATGTCTGAGCTGATAGACGACTCGGAGGCAGAGGGAGCGACCTGAGCGGGCAGGCGGTCCGAGACAACTCTGCGCGTGGGATAAACCACCGGACTGTCCTGTAAAGAAACAGAGCGCAGTGCTTTGGTGGCGTTTGTTGGGGTGACTGTCAAATCTTCAATCACTTCTGGATTGCGGCCCGCTCCTTGTTTTGCTGGCCGTCGCTTTCTGACCGTAACATTCCGCCCAAGATTTTGATCCCATTCCTCCTCCACTTCGCTCATCAGACTCGAATCTCCACCCGCCCATTCACCGTCAAAGGTGTTGAACTCCCTGGCGGTGCGCGGTGTCAAGTCTTCCCGAGGATCCGATGACTCCAGTCCTAATCCCAAACCTACAAGCTGCGCTTGCACTTGCGCTTGCGGCTTTTCTTTCCCGTTCTCTTTCCACTGCCGAACTGTACTTTGCGAGGTTTTGGTTGATGGCAATGCCGGCCGCAAAGTCGCCCTCCCATCGTCATCATCCGACTCGCAGGGGATCTCGGGTGCGGTTTTAAACGACTCGGTCCGCGAATCGCTGGTGAACCTTGAAGGGTTTCTCTCGTAAATCGGTGGCCGAGATTTATGCGAGGCCTGACGCGCAACCGGACCTGGTGGTGTTCTTTCCGGAGTCAGATTTGGTGTTAGCGGTGTCTGAGGGTTAGGTGGTGTCGCTGGCGCTTGCGACTTGATCGTCTCTGTGCTCTGCAGCGGGCTGTCAACTGGTTTGAGAGGTGCGCGATCAACGGGGTGGTTCGTGGAGGATGTCCGTGAATGTGTTGGCGGTGTCGGCGGCGGCTCGGGACCTCTTCCTTGTACCTTTCGCGGTTGGCGAGCACTAGGACTGGATCCATGCAAGCTAGAAGCGCCTCGTGACAACGGCGTCTCAGTTTCGACAGTTTGCTTTATCGAACCCGACCGTTGCAGATCGTGCACCAAAGCGACATCTTTCCGCGGGTGTGGCAGAACCTTATGCTTTTTAAACATGCGCGGGTGGGTTTTGAGGTGGTCCGCATCCACAAAAGCTCGCTCGACCTGGGAGATTCCCATGACGGGCATCGCGAAGCCCAAATCGCCGTCTGCCGTCATCGAAGAACTCGCGGCGGTTCAGGCTGAAAAACAAAAGCAAAGTTCAGATAGGGGTTTTTGCATATTGGTGGCAGCGATGATGCAGTTCTCCGAAACGCACAAGCGGCGGCGCAGTGGATGATGACACCCGACAGAAAAGGGAAAGAAAAAAAAGAAGAAAAAAAGTCGACGTTTATGAATAAGAGCCGTTGAGAATCTGCCACGCAGGGTGTATCGCTCCGCTCGGTGTGTGCCGTCGATGATTTGGCGGTGCTGCTGCGCGAGGTATCACAGCGGAAAGTTGCGGCCGGATCGCAGTCGAGGCAGATGCCAGCAGCCTATGTGAGACATCGACAAGTGGCTGTTGTAGCAGGTGCTGCGAAGTAAAAGTGAAAGACTTGAGAGTTTGTCGGTCGCTGAATGGGTGTGAAAAGAATGGAAGTTCAGCTGTGTGCTGCTGCGGTCCTCGATCAAGGCTAGGCACAGGTGGCGGCGACAGATATCGCTGTTGTCATTTCAGGTTCCCGGAACAGCGGAAGGTGAATGAGAGGCGGAGATCCAAAAGTAAGCTGCGGCGAATCAGAGCATTCACCAATCACAAGTGAAAGAAGAACTCGAGAAAATCAAATACACAAAGGCTTTGGCGCATGTGCATCGTGAACTCGAGGGTTTTCAGTTTGTGAGCAGGCAAGCAAGCAAGCGCTTTGCCAGGACCTGAGTAGATGGGCGGGGCAGAAATGATGCTCTCTCTGGTCAGTCACTGGTTTCCCCAACCGGACGGGATGATGTCGCCAGCATCTGGCAAACGAAACGGTACCAACACAGAAGAAGAGACAACGGCATGCAGGTCAAATTCCGAAAGTCAAAATCACACCTGAATGGAAGAAGAATGGTAGGTAAATGATGGAATAGAAGCGCAACCACTCGGCGCGATCAATCGGCGACTGCTGACCGGCCGAACTGGCCAACTGAGAAAAAGACACTCTCCGAGGGGACTCGATCTCATTGGCTCGGCGCCGATGCAGCTACAAAATAGGCGGGCTGGGAAAGGAGCTGGTACCCTTAATTACGGGCGCAGCGACCAGTTGCCAAGTGTTTCTAGGGCGGGGAACAGCGCTGTTTGTCGGTCCACCGGGGGAAGTCTTGTCTTGACTTCTTCCCTTCCCGACAGCCCGTCAGTGCTTCCAGGTGTTCCATGAATGGAAGCTGGCAGCAAGCGTGGTGGAGTGACCCAATTCTCTCTCACCAGAGACATCAACGCATCATCGCAGGAAAAAGAGGTTGGTTGGTATCGGTAGGGGACTTGCGCACAGCAACCGGAACATGCACGCAAGGAGAATCAATGATCTTCCAGAACGTGTTCTTTCGACTCCCTTATTTTTGGGTTGTCCCTCCAGCTATTCTTTGCCCGCGCCTACATACAAAAATAATTACACTCTCCGCTGTCCTGCATCCCTTTCGGTGGTGCTTGGTCCAAAGACGGGATCCTGGAAGGCAAGACGCTGCATGCTTTTTGTCCATTCTGTCCACTCGCCGTCGGTCTCGCCTGGACACTGCATTGCGTGGGACGCATAACTGCTGCATCAAGAAGCGGCCGAGGCCTTTTTCCCTCGTTATTGCTGCAAAGAAAGCAGGGCAGCGGCCGAATCAGCTCATGAGGCAGCATGATTTTGGGGGTTTTGCGGATGCAGGAGGGAAGGAAACGGTGACGAATCACGATCATTTGTCTCGTGGCTTCCAAATTCCAACAAGGATGCCTATTCTCCTCATGGTGGACAGCTGGGGGGGGGGGGGTTTGTCGACCATTGTCATGCAGGTCGAGGGCTGGCTGTTGTCAGTCTGTTTCATTTCAATTTCCATCTCCTGTCGAGCGACATAGGGGGGTTTCTCTGTTCGTCTTCTTTCGAGTCTGATTGTCTTCCATGTCCCAAACGGACGAAGGGGCCCCTGGTCAAGCCGTTTTCTTTCATTAGGTGTGTCTTGAAGCCACGTGCCATGCCGGGAATAGCTTCCCAGCCGTTGAGGTCCCTAAATATTTCTCAGGTTTGATCTATCTCTGCCAGGGTACAAGTGTGTTCAACACCGCCACATTGTAAAGTTGCGTCGTTGATGCTCTTGCGAAAATTGTCCAGCCAGTATGTTGTGAGCCTGGCTCATGATCATGCTCGACAGCAGGTGAAGTCGTCACCAGACCTTGCTCTTATCTCACGAGACCACCAGATGCAGCCCGTCAAGCTGTGGTGAACCCAAGTGCTACATTACAACCAACAAGAGATATAAAGCGCTGCAGCACAGCATCTGTCAATCCAGAGAAATAGACTTACGTTGTAAATGTGTCCTAATCGGCCTGCATATAGCTGCAGTACACAGTCGAATATAAGATGCAGTGCATCAGAGGACGACTTGGAGGATTGGAGATCACGCTCTCACTCTTCGTTGCTGCTGATGGTACCCTGCTGAGAGCCGAGTGACACGAGAGCCAGGCAGCTCGAACTGCGAGGGCAGCACAGCACCTTTTATTTTCCTCTCTTCTCAACCTCGATCAGTCTTCTGCATGTCAACCATCGTGGAGATAACCAGTCCAGTTGGAAGGTTGATGACATGCCGGGAACAAGACCAGCAGGGCGAACGGCAGATGCAGCGCAATGGGATTGGACGATCAACAGCCACAAGCCAACGAACTCACCCAATACAACTAACTCCAATCTTCTACTGATACATAAAAAAGATAGCAAAGCTCCGAACCATCAAACGCCTATCTCCAAAACCCCACCTCCCACCTACCGCTGCTCTCCTGTTCGTCGTGCTTCACTTGCCCCGCTCCGATTCCTTGATGTCATTCGCAAACCAGAACGGTAAGGTAGTCCCGATCACATAACCACATCGACAACACTGCATTTGCCATGTCGTCGTAGGTTGGGGGTTGGCTAATTCGCACCACTAATGGAATCTGGAAGGGTAGCACAGCGAATCCCGAGCAATCGACGAGTGCTTGCCATTGCGGCATCGGCCACGCTTTGCCATTGGTCTGAGGATATCGAGATATCGGAAGCCCCAGTTGAAAACACACCTTGAGGCCGTTTACTTTATCTCCTTCGTCATTTCCGCAGCTGTGGTCTGGACTTGCTTCCGGTGAAGATGGTCACCGTTTACATAAAAAGAACCGTTGGCATGACATGCAGCCCGCTCTTCGTTGAACATCTCTTGCCAATGGCCCAATCCACAGTTTGATAAGCTCCCGGAGACGTCTTTCTCAGTCGTTGGATCGCCTGCAAGTGATGATGTCTTGTTGCCCGGTTCAGACCAATGGAGGAGCACTGATGCGTAGATGGTATGCAGGAGGAGAAAACCATGAACAATGGGCTTGGGGAACATAAAAAGCACGCAGGTGCCTCGATCTATCATGGTTTCTTCTGCATACTGTAAAATATATATATATCTTTCCAATCTCGCGAGTAATTCATCTAAAATGACCACCCGAAGCTTTCTATCTCTCTGCTTGACAGCTGCTACTGTCGTGGCCCATGGAGACCACAGCAACCAAAAGACCCTAGCCGGTCCTCACCAGCAACTCTGGTACAACACTCTGCCAGGCGATGGAGGGACTCAGGTCAATCTTCCTGAACAAGAGGCTATCTTGGTCACGGATGACTGACAATACAGCAGGCAGATTCGGTCTTTTCCGGCATCTCGACGTTTGGCCGCCTCCCTTATGCGCCCTGCCTGTCTCATAAGGACATTACATACGACATAGCTTTCATTGGTCGGTCCTTCTCCCCTCATATGACAAGTCATGTTTTCCATGTGATACAAGACTCGATGAGCAACACCAAACTGACAAGGCTTGACATACAGGTGCCCCCTTCGACACCGGCACATCTTACCGCCCCGGTGCTAGGTTCGGCCCGTCTGGTATCCGACAAGGCTCCCGGAGACTTAACCTCTAGTATGTGTAACCTCGCAACCTGTGTACAGCCTACTAACAATGTGAATAGCGGAGGATACAACGTCCCGCTGGACACAAACCCCTTCAACAGCTGGGCAACCGTCCTCGACTGTGGTGATATCCCCGTGACTTCGTACGACAACACCTACGCCCTCAAACAAATCGAGCAAGGCCACTACAGCATCCTCTCACGCTCCCCCAAGACGGACGCCGACAAGAAGGGCCCCTCCAAGGCCGGCAAGACCCTTCCCAGAGTCATCACCCTCGGAGGCGACCACACCATCACCCTGCCCCTGCTGCGGAGCATCAACCGGGCCTATGGTCCCGTCACTGTCATTCACTTTGACAGCCATCTTGATACTTGTACTTCTCCCCCTTTCCCTCTTTCTCATTCCGTCCCTCCCTCTTACACCCCTTACTAACAGAGATATACGTAAAAAGGGCGACCAAAAGTCTTCGGCGGTTCTCCGTCAGAGGTAGCCTCCATCAACCACGGGACCTACTTCTACCACGCCGCGCAGGAAGGTTTGTTGAGGAACGACACCAACATCCACGCTGGTATCCGCACGACTCTTAGCGGTCCTTCCGACTACGAAAATGACGGCTACTGCGGTTTCGAGATCGTCGAGGCCCGCGAGATCGATACTATTGGCACCGACGGTATCATCAAGAAGATCCGCGAGAGGGTTGGGACTAAGAATCCTGTTTATTTGAGCTTGGATATTGATACTTTGGATCCTGCCTGTACGTTTCTTCCTTGCCTATGCGGATGTGAGAAATGCTGACGGAAGGTGAAAGTTGCACCGGCCACGGGAACCCCCGAGACAGGCGGTTGGTCGACCAGAGAACTGAGGACGATTTTGAGAGGGTTGGAGGGGATTAACCTCATTGCTGCGGATATTGTTGAAGTTGCTGTAAGTTTTTGTCTTACCCTCCCATCTTGACATAACTGACAAGTGAAAATAGCCGGCATATGATACCAACGCAGAGCACACCACCATGGCCGCGGCCGATGCTCTCTACGAAATCATGAGTATCATGGTTAAGAAGGGGTCAGTCTGTTTTTCTCCCCCCCTGGCCTTTTTCACTCATTCGACATACTGATGATATGCAGACCCTTGAGCGTCCTAGAAGTCGACCCCCCAGCCGAAGGAACACACGTCGGAGGCGGTGGTGACCTCTAGAAATCGAAACCTTCGCGAGAACAATGCAGACACAGACTGAATTTCCGACGACGAAATTCCAACGAATCACAAGTTGTGAGATTGGGATTCTCAAGGGCCGCTGGTCTAGTGGTATGATTCTCGCTTAGGGTCCACCCTGAACATTGTTGCGAGAGGTCCCGGGTTCAATCCCCGGGTGGCCCCCTGATTAAACATCTTCTTTTTGGCCCTTTCTGGCTCCTGATGTTTCTTTTTAGGGGGGTTGTGGGCTTGGAAGGAGAGGTGGTGATGATTTGTTTGTTGCTTGCGGATGTCGAAATGGTAATTAAGTGACGGGTGGTGTTTGGAGTGGGAGGTTAGAACAAGATAGCCGATGGTATGCGAGATTCCTCTTGGGGGCTCGGAATTGATCGTGAAAGCTTAAGGCATCAGAAGTGAGAAAGTGGCGATACTTCGGTGAGATGTTGTGAATGTAAGTGATATTCTTGCCGTGTCTATTTTTGCCGGATTCGTATCGAGGTATGGGAAGATCGAGATATTTGCCTGAGTTCTTCAGATGACCGACCGTAAGTGTAATCTTGAACTCGTGAGTGAGTATTCCGTCCCTGGTTTATTTTCGGAACAAAGAGGTCCAATCCTGGGCGGGATGAATCCGGGAGCTCGGTCGAGTTCGACGATCAATGAACTGTCCGTCGCTCTTCGGGAGGGGCCGGTGACAGCTCTGGGGTTAAGCTGCTTGGAGCTTGGGCCATTTGGAACGACGTTGGAATGGGGGCTTGAGAGTTGACTTCCCATCTCAATCGAGTTTCGATTTTACAAGGTCTCAGGGAGTGGGAAAGCTACAGCGAAGAGAAATTGAAGCAGTTACCCGTCCAGCATTCAATAATTCTCTACCTCAGACGCTCTTCAACCCGATGGCGTTGAGGGGAAAGGGTCCCTGCATGAAGGGTCTCACTTGCCCCTCCACGAGGAAAAGTCCCCGTCAACCACCAGCTCAAGCATCGTGAACCCCCTCACCTACCAACAACCAGGAAGAAATTTCCACGCTCAGGAAACAAAGAAACTCTGTTTTAAGCCGTGTGTCTTACTGAGAACGAATCACATCATATGCCTTTCGTCACATTTTTGAGGGGGTTTTCGCCTCTTTTGACATCCAGATGTGTCCCGACCGGCCGGATGCGGGAGGGCATTATTGAATGTTGGCAACGGAATACGAGATCCTTGGCTTACACATGTCTTAGCGAACCGAATCGAATAGTACACCCCCGCCTTTACCCGTCGTCTACACTAACTCGTCTAGTCCCTTGCTTTCCGTATGCTAAGTGGCCGTTCAAGGCTCCATGGAAGAACGGTGGGCAAATGTCACGTTGTTCCATATAGGTAGGGTGAGATAAGGTAGGGACGTATCTGACAGATACCGACGATGCAATGCGACGTCGACGGAGGACCCTGAACATGACGATGAGAGGAAAGACAGCCCAAGATGGCACTACCGAGAGACGACGACCTGCTAGGGCATGCAGCCTTGTCTGTTTCGGGGGAGGGGACGATGCTTACATGCAGCCCAAGCCAGTCCTCGCCGGTTACTATCAGGACGAGAACGAGTCGAGAAGCCTTGGGTCATGTCGGTGAACACGAGACCATCGGCCCTCTAGGAGAGGTAGGGTGTAGACCGTTGGTGGCTTGCTTTGTTCGCCCAAAGTTCCTGGGCAGCAACCCCAGGAGCTGCTTCCGGTCTCTTTGTTGCCTTGGTAAGGCCGAGGTCGAGGTCGTCTTGATTATTTACAAGAGGGGTATCCCGTTCCCGCCTGGGAACCTGATATTCCCACGATTTTGGTTGCTGTCTCATCCATCGCTCGTCTGTCTGTCTATCGCTACCGGCTCAGTCAAGTCTCTCGCTTGTTGACTGTGTCTAGCCCTGTTGCCTACTCTCGCTTCTCTATCCCTCGCTTGATACCTTCGCCTATCGCTAATTCCAAGACATTATGAGGACTGTTACCGTTATCAGCGCCGTGCTGGCGTCAGTGGGTGTCGCCAACGCCCAGGTCAAATACGTGAACGGCACCTTTATCTGCCCCAAGGACCTCCCCAATGGAGCTTTCTGCGCCGGAACTTCTTTGGAGACGGGTATCATCATTCGCTGCACCAACGGTGTTGGCCAGCCTGGTCGTTGCTCGAATGTGAGTATATTATCCCCCTCCCCGTAAGAGAAGAAGCCCCATGTTGACCCGACTGCCCAAACAGAACCTGGTCGGTCAGCCACCCGTCGGTCTCGGCGTCCCTGCCCGTTGCTGGGAACTCAAGCCTGACAGCGGCATCGCCGCCTGCGAGAAGAACTGCATCGTTTACGGCTCCTCTGGCACGGTCGAGGGAGATCTGACATTGCCCTTTGATATCTGCCAGCCGCTGTATCCTCCCCTTCCTTCTAGCAGCAGCAGCAGCAGCAGCAGCAGCAGCAAGGAGAAGCCTTCGCACACCACCACGCCCAAGCCGCCTCACTCCACCAAAGTCAAGACCACGACCGAGACGGACCACTATACCAAGACCAAGCACTACACCAAGACGTACAACCACACCGATACTTACACCAAGACCAAGACCTACCACTCTGAGCCCTCCAAGCCACCGCACACATGGACCAAGACCAAGACCTGGCACTACCACAACACCACGCATACTTACACCAAGACGAAGCCCCATCACCCTTCCAAGCCCACGGGTCACGTCACCAAGACCAAGACTACCACGACGACCACCGCGCACACGACTACCACTTTGTACACTGGTCCCAAGACTCCGACCCCCCCAACTACCACGGCTCCTTTCACCGCCATAGCAACCGCTGGTGCAGACTCTCACTTCCAGCGGGTGGGCAGTGCCTCCGCCGCTCTGGTTATTGGGTTGGCAGTTCTTGTTGCGGTCTTTCTCTGATAATTCCTATTAATTTCTAATAAACTGGTTCTTTTTTTTTTTTTTTTTTTCGCATTATATTGTTATTTGCCACACTCCTTATGATACCCACACACATATGCAGCGCGCATTACATATTCGATTCTTAGTCTTCTTTCAATACCCTATTGGACTTCTTCGGAGCATCAACGGTCATTTTCACGATGGGGTAGATAGTGGCATATCGATATTATATGGGTTATGAGGGGAAATGAAGGAATGTAGATGACGAGGAGGCTGGATGGGCGCTGGGGCTTGAGTATGGAACATCACGCAAGAAACCTTCACACAAGATGTCTTTGGTGGATTTGATATTCTGGTTGGACCCATTGATGAGGAGGATTTCGGTCAGTTTTTTATTTTAGCTATCTACTTTAAAACTAATAATGAAGAGACAGAGAGTTGGTCGGAAGCATAGGTCGCCTTAACAAGAAGGTATTCCTCTCGTTGACGAGAGGGTGAAGATGCATCGTGTTGAGTATATAACCTAGACACGACTCGTTGCCTATATCCCATCCGAACCCACAACCACCGACCCCTTTTAGACCACCCTTTTCCCCCTCTCAGTTGATCTCGTCTAGGACCGTGTTGCGTTTGACCCCCAAGGCTACTCCCCCCAAACCCCCTCCACCCCCTTGGCAAAAGCCGTTTCCTCATCCCACCACCCCTTCAACACCTCCAGCCTCCTCGTCCGTTCCCTTGCTAGTCTTTTCCCTTCCTCAGTCTTCATCATCCCCCCCAACTTGATCAGTTTTTCGTCGATATGGTCAACCGAAGCCTGTAAACTTCTTGCTTTCTTTGCTCCTCCGAAAGTGAACATCCTTGCGATGCCTACGCCGCCGATGGCGTCCAGTCTGTCGGCATCTTGGACGATGGCTAGTTCTGGATGCTCAGAAATGAGGGAGAGGACGTGGTCTGTGCCGTTTTTTACTTCGGAGGAGAAGGAGACGCCTTGGCAGATTTTCTGGATTTTGCTTGCGAATTCGGGGGTGACGGGGGAGGTTGAAGAAGAAAAGGAGAGGAGGAGGGAGGATATGATATTGGTTGGATCCTCGGTGGGTTTTATATATCTGAGTAACATGGTTAGTATCATGTGTGAGAAAGGGGTGTGTGTATGAGGGGGGTTTATGACGATGAGTATCATGTATGAAAAAAGACGTATTTGCAGTCAAGGTATGTGGAAATGAAGCTGTGAGAGAGAAAGAGAGAAAACCTAAGGAGCCGGCAGTGCTATGAGAGGGATAGAGCATAGTGATGAAACAGAAGTGTGAATTCAGTAACATGGGGTGTAAAACATACTTGCGATCACCCACATCGTGAAGCAAAGCAGCAAGGTGAATGGTACGGAGATCGAGAGAGTCCTTGTTGGGAGCCTTCTCATAGAGGTGGTGCGCCAGACCCACGACACGCTGGATATGTGCCCAGTCGTGTGAGGAGTCGTAGTTTTGCATGTAAGCCGTTGCATAGGCTGTTACGGAGGCGACCAAAGGGTCGGACTTGAGAGTTTCTATCGTGGTGGCCATCTTATTCCAGATCAAGTTTGATGAAAACTGGAAAGTGGAGGGCAAGAAAAATGTTTCAAGTTATATGATTTATACAATCAAAAAAACTCGGTGATGGTATCAGAAATCCTCGAGGTGAAGATCTTATGCTTGTTAGTTGTTGTGTTACACGGTGATAATTCGCTGTAAATCATTTTGAGTCATGAGTGAGAAACAGTGGGGCATCCAGGCAGCAAAGGCGAGGCAACGATGATCATACCGAAACAGTGAGGGGATTCAAAAAAAACACAAGTCCCAACAGCCTCACCAGAATAGGAAGGTTAGTACGATGTCATTCAGAGCTCACGTGAGTTCTCCTCAACGCGAGAGAATGAGAACAACAGGATATTCCACGGGAGAACGAGCGGCATAATCCGATCGGAATATTTCTTTTCTCCAACGGGCGACCATACTGGCCGCGCATATGGACACCCATCGAAGAGAGGCAGCCGCCGTGCCGAAGTGATAGACTCCGAAGTCTTGCTTCCGCAGAAAGGAGAAAAGACGGAATGGAAAGCCGTTGAGACGGCATTCAAGAGTGTGGGCTTCGGTGAAGACGTGATAAGCTTTCGAGGTGGGCTCCACCAGCGGTAAACATCCATTGACCATGCACCCAACGCGGAAGGTGGGAGCTACGGCGCCTATTTTGATGCCAGGTTGCCTTGGTCAGCGCACGGGCAGAGGACTCCAGGGAGACTCCGGCCACTTGCATTGCTGGACCCAGCCACTCTACAGAATACTTGCAGTTCGATATCACATCGGGCGGGAACAAGAAGAACAAGCTGCTTACGTTGAGATATCACTTACAGTGTGATCGTGATGGCCTCACACATACCCGCCGGAGCTAGGATAGCGAAGCTGATTGCCTGCATGCATTAGGCTGACTTTCTCGCTGGTGGATGCAGTAGTTTTGCCTGATTGATAGCTGCAAAAGATGGGACGAACAAGCGCACGCAAGCGCAAGCGAAGACGGGAGACGGGATGCGGTGAGGCTTTTCCGGAGACTGAGCTGAGATGCCCATCATAGACCGATGGAGTCTGCTTGGCCATTCACAATGACTCTTTGAGAAGGGGGATTACGAAGTAGGAAGATGGAATATGTGCTTCCTTCTCGACGTTCCCCAACGTCAAGAGCGGAAGAACTCGGCAGTTGGTTATCACGGCCGCCTCCCGTCACCCCTCATCATGATCGATGCATTGTTGCGGCGTTGACTTGGAGGGCTCCTCCAGAACCCCAGCACCGAGGCCATTCTGTCTTCCACGAACCATTCCGATCTTTGTCTGCAGAGTCCAACTTTCAGCTCCCAGTCGATCCCTTGGCAGCCGTCCACTTGACTGATAATTATCCGAGTGGAAAGCCACAGAAGAGACGGCTTCCAGCAACTATTGACCCAATCCGTGGCCAGCCTCTTCACATGGGATGACAGCCACCGCTTGCAAAAGAGGACAGAAAGGTGGGCAAGCCGGCCTCGTGCTGCAGCTTGCAGGAGGACTGCATTTAGCGAAGGGTTGTATTGCTTGATGCAGGTCGGACCTGGTGGCCGTTCCCAGCACAGACATGGCCGGAATTCCATTGCCATTCGGCGGGCGAGAAATCCCCTCACGGCGTCAATTACGTACCCGGCATTGTTATTGCGGCTCTCTCAACGGCGCTGTTCGTCATTTCCCCTGAGAGGAATGTCAAAGAGAAGTCTCCCTGGGAGATGGAAGAAAGGGGGAAAGAGATCCGCCTCGTTATGCACCGGACATCAGTTGGCTTCTCGGGTAGTGACACCTGCGTTTATTGGCGGAGCTGGTTGCCGTTGCGCATGAGCTGTGTAAAGTTGTTGTGTGAGCAAGTGAGTAAGTGAGAGTGGTGCAGTGTGATGAGAGTTGAAAGACTTGCTGCTCGCCAAAGGTGCGAAATCAACGCTCTGACTACCGTGATTGGCCAATCGTCGCAGGGATTTAGACGCCGAACCAAGCCAAAAGCCGACTAGTGTTGGTGATTTCCCCCAGGGAGACAAGGGTCTGACAGAGGTGCGGGGCCAACCTTCCCGACGACCACTCTCTCTTCCCCCCTCCATCTCGCCCGATAGAGAAGCACTTTTCAAGGAAATCTTTCACGTTGCTTAGCCGCCCATCTTGCAGTAGTGCTGGATCGCTGCACCATCTAACTGCTAACGTGACAGTTTTTACTGCGTAGGAGCAAGGGAGGGGCTTGTTCGGACTTTCTACGTACAGACAGGCATTCTTGGTGATATCGATTGCTGGGCTTACAGCGAAATTTACCGAATGTGTGTACGAAGTACGAATACTCAACAGCACGTTGCAATGATGCAGTGATGCTCTTTTCGCAGTCTGCCTCTTTCCGATGATCTGCTGTCTCATTGGCCCAGCCCACCATCGGCCGGCAATCTATCGAAGAAGAGTTCCCCATTCTCCCATGGCCCCATGTTGTGCGGCCGAGTCTCGGTGGTGCTGTGGTACTCCTCTTGTCCAAGTGGCCGTCCAGATGGGCCGAATGGGGAGAGGATGGGGGAGCAACACCCACAGCCTCCCAAAATGATATAAGGCTCTGGCATCTCCCTCTTCTTCGGTTTTCCTTTTCTCTTTTTTTTTTTCTTCAGCAAGCTCTCAACAAAACTAAACCAGTTTTTGTTTTTTCCTCCCCCCCTTTCTTTTTCCTCTTTCTTCAACTCGGAGCTGTGCTCTGTAGTTTCTAATACTCACAAAAAATCAAAATCAACAATTACACTGTAGCTTTGCTGGTCACTGCTACTTCCCCCCCCCAAACTATCACCACCATCTCTACCAAAATAATCTCTGGTTTACTTGCTCGAATCGCTTTCCACGCGAATTCCATTCTTTCTCAAGACGGTTTTAATCCATTTTCAGCATTCTTCAGTCTTATAATTTAATTTTTTTCAACAACCCCCCCAAACAAACAATCAAAATGTCCGCTATTCAGCTCAACTTCAACCTCCGTGTTTCCTCCGGCGTCAAGACCGTCCATCTCCTCGGCTCCTGGGACAACTATGCCGGCCAGCTCCCGCTCTCCAAGGACAAGACTTCCTCCAAGTCCGGTGCGTGGAAGGGCACCTTCCGCTTCCAGCCCACCACCCTCCAGGCCGGCCAGCGCTACTGGTACTACTACATCATCGATGGCTACCACGTCTCGCACAACCCCTCCGAGGAGTCCACCGTTGAGCCCACCACCGGCCGCGCCCTGAACATCCTCGACGTCCCCAAGTCCGGCTCCTCCAAGTCTTCGTCCCGCAAGTCCACCTCCTCTTCCAAGTCGTCCCGCTCCAGCGCCTCCGACATCGCCAAGGGCCGCCCCCTCTCCATCTCCCAGATCAAGGCCCCCAAGCCCGTGTCCCCCAACGCCACCCGCCACATCCTCGACAACGACTTCGATGAGGACGCGCTCTCCAGCCAGTTTGCTTCCACCGGCATCTACGACTACGATGAGGACATCATCACCGACTTTGGCGCCCCCGGCTCCCCCGTGTCCTCCACCGGCTCCTCGCTCTCGTACCGCTCCGACAACTCGTCGTCCTCCGGCTACAGCACTCCCGCCTCCGACTGCTCCTCGTGCACCTGCGAGCGCTACGGCATCACCCGCAAGGGCGAGCGTGTCCGTCTCGACTGCGGTGGCTCCCGCTGCTCCTACGACGACTCTTGCTCCTCCTCCGAGGACGAGGCCGAGTACGTCGAGCGCAGCTCCCGCCGCAACGGCATCGTCGTCCGCCGCTAAATTCCTGGCGACCCTGCCTCGGGCGAGGAATTTTCTTACGACACGTCTCATGATGATGTGACGACTTGGAAACGACGACAACATGACCGTAATGATGGATAATGCTTAATGACAAAAGGGTGGGTCGAGGTTTCACCTCCCTCCTTTTTAATCGCAATATTCCACGCGGTCGGCTCGGCAACCCAACCCCCTTCTTCCCAACTCCGATTGACGTCAGGCCATTGATTCTACTCACGGATCATAAACACGGCTGTACACTCATTGTTTGTTGTTGAAAAACACAAAAATTTAAGACGGCTAAAATTTGCCGCGCCCCGCAAGCATGCACTTTCCCTCAAAACCATCGACTGGTGTCTTTGGTTGGGTCAGATACAGTTTGCGCCGTGGCTTTATGCTGCAACCCCTTGAGATTTATGAAATCTCCGCGTTCATTACCAACCTAACAATCTGTCAACCCAAAGAGTGCTGGCTCCTCCTGGTGAGGTTAGCTTAGTCCTGCTCTTACTATTTGCTTGTGGGGATGTTTTCTTCCCAGGGGATGATTGGAAGGATAGGACCATGAAGGAACTTTGGATCTCTTTGCACGGAAAAGGATCTTAATGCCACTCCTGTATTTTCCCTCTTTTGGGATTCGGTGTATGTATTTTGGCAGTCAACAGACTTCTTGGGTTCCCAACAAGAGTTTGGATAATAGCTTTGAGCTGTCATTCGTTTTTGGATGGGTAGATTAAATAGCCCCCCAGACAAGATACTTCGGCGGAGATAGATGACGATACTTTGAATCTATTTTCACTATTGGGAAAAATGAAAATCACCCTTGTAATGATGAATATTGTCTTCATCCTACTCTGTGAACCTGATGTTGATGTTCTTCATTTTACATTTGTGTGCCTTCTCGATGGTACCAACCTCACCTTCAAGGTCCCACCTATTATTCAACAAGCATCCTTCCTTTGTTTCAAGCTTATCTCCATCGCTTTCTAATCCAGAATGAATGGTTTGCTAACATTGAATATGTTCATTGCTAGATGTCACCCATGTTCCCATAACTTGCCGTCCTAACCGTCGTGACAAGGCGAGAGAATAATTATTTACCCGAGGTATATCACACATATCATGAACAATTCCAAGACACTAGAACAAAATTGCCACACCTATGTACCCATTACCTACACATCCCCAGAGTACCCTACCAGGAAAGCAGGGGGGGGCAAAATATTTCATGGTTTATATGTGTAGAAGGCCGAGTGTGTAAAGGCATTATTTAGTAGACACGATCACGCCTTTTTTTGATAGAAGATGCCCCCTAGAAAGGCAGCAAGTTGGTATGTAGTAAGTTAAGACTGATATATGGCAAACTAGGTATCTCCTGGTAGATATCTAGGTGAGAAGCTGGGAGTGGACCGTATACTAACGCTTAACACCAGCATTGGGGCATATTGTTAGGGATTTCTGGTGACGGTAGGTGAAAGAAAGGGTGTGTATGCTGCACAGGATTACAAGACAGTGACTGGCATGGATTGAAGAAGACACTTGATTGACCGGAAGAACATGAAAAGCGAAAGGTAAACAAAATACAAAATAAATAAACAATGGCTATGCTAACCCTAAATACCCATATCCAAACCACTAATCTAGGTCAATGCTATGCTGTCAAAAACTCAAATCAAATTATCTCTTCTCTTCTCCTTGTATTTCGGCTCAATCAACAAAGAGAATTAACACCCTTTCTAGTGGCGATTATCCCCAATGTCAATCTCCCTAGGCTGCACCTGCCCGCCCTTGACCGTCCTCCTCCCGGTCCTCAGATCTCTCCGACTCGCGCAGCAGCACCCCATCCCGCTGTGCACCGCAAATCCATAAATACTAAACCCCGTCGCGAGCCACATAAACACAAACATCTTGACACCAACCGAAGCGTGGATATTAAGGTCCTTCTGCGCTTCCGCGGCATATTTAAACACCAGCGAGATGACGGTTCCAACAATACTGGCCGCGCCTACAAGGACCATGTTGATGAAGGACGTAATGGCCAGGGGGAGACTCCACCACTTGGACCGGGTGGCCAAGGGAGACAGGAAGATCAGGATGAAAGTGAGTACCGCGCCTGTCAAAAAGAACCCAAACATTATTTGGGAGGTTATTCGCAGGACAGAAAGGATGGTGAGGATTTCGGTGGGCAAAGCAATGGTGGCGCCGGCGAGGAGTTCGGACATGATGATTTCTACGGGGTTGAACCAGTAGAGGCGTTGTGGTGGGGAGCAGTAGGTGATTCCTCTGTTTGGTTATTAGTCATTTTGCAGAAGGAAAAGTGAGACATGGAGAGAGACAGATACGTACTGGTAGATGTAGCCTTCGCAGAAATTCCAGAGGCCGACTTGGTAGAAGTCGTGCAGACCTATTGACTGGGCGATGCTGTTGATCAGGCTGGCGTTGGGGATGGACATGGGGATAATGTCTGCCAGGTCTAGCTTGAAGAAGTAGATACTATCCAGGACGGCTTTGGGGTAGGTATTCCCTATCATGACCTGGATGGGGTGTTAGTGAATAACCTCTGTGGGTAGGAAGAGTTAGGATGGTAGCTTACAAGGACGAGGAAGATCCATGATACAATGTATGCAAAGGTTGCTGTGAGGGCAAATATCCTCCTCGTTTTCGTCGCCGCTCTGATAGTTTCCTTGGATGTAGAGTTGTTGCGATAATCATTCGATACAGGCGTTGATGGCCCGGTGGACGCATACTTCTCTGAGCCGCTGTTCCTCTTCCGAGGTCGGATTATTGATGGTAACCCCATGATGGCCTCAGTTTGTGTTGTTTGGCGACAGGAGGGAACGGAACGATGGAATTGCAGACAAGCCTTCCCGTCAAGGTGCTGATGTTGACGACTTTCCAGGTCAGGGTTAGACACCAGTTACGGCCGAGGGCAGTTCGAAATATGAAACAGAGAAACACCAGAAAAGACAAAAAAAATTGTGAACGACTTCAGATTAAACGAGCAAATACAAGTGGAGAAAGAGAAGATGGTGAACAGCAGGAACAAAATAACGATCAAACGGGATCATCGAAACAGTAAAAAAAACAAAACCGACAACCCGTTTGTCAACGATGATGATGTCGTTCCAAATAAAAACTGCCGTACCGAGAGAGGGCCCAATTCAACTGAAGGGTGGATGCCAAGATCAAAACTGGGCAGTGCAGCTCGGTCTCCTTAACGCGCGTACGGGGACCCAGTCCGGTGGAGAGGTGCTGTCTTGGAACCTCCTGGTTGACGGGTCATCTACTGGATACTGGACCCCTGAAATCTGGCGGTCTGGACAGGATGACAAGAGAAGCCCAGCGCTTCTCGCTACCAACTGTTGCTGAACGTATTTCTCGGAGCGCTTGTTGTCGCTGTCGCTGTCATCTCATCTTTTGAAATCTGTTTCCTTCTGCAGCTGTTGTGCTCCCACGTCATGACACCAAGCAAATTCACTGTCTGCAAGCATTGATTCCAAGCTGCAGATGTTGAAAATGGTTGCATTCGATATGCAAGCCCAAGCTAATGTTCTCGATCGCTGAGTGGTCCCACCGGCAGACAGCTCAAGCTGCCGATCGATTACTTGGCAGAACGCCGGCCCGTTGCCGAGAGTCGGCACAATCAAACGACGTCATCAAAAGCCGACCCAAGATCGTGCCGGTTTCCGAATCTTCTGGGCTGTCAATTGTTAGTAGCCAAAAAAAAAAGCCTGATGGCTGTGAATTCTACCAGGAAAAAAACGTTTATCGAATGACATCAAATATGTAATCTGAAACGAAGTCGAATAGACGCGCGGTGGCGCTTTGATAAGACCTCGTATCGTGTTTGTTGGATTTTCTGGTTCCAAATCACTGGCTCTCGGTTTCGCTGAAGAAACACCAGAACCCCCACCGCTGCGGCAGTGCTGACATGGGTTCATTTTGGAAAAGCATCCCTGTTTTAAGTTGACCACTTGCTTTCCAAAACGGGATCCACGGGTACCCAGCCTGGAACAAAACGTCTTTTAAGTGCGATTGATTCATCAGATCACCACTCTTTTTTGACCCTTTTCCTTCCTCATGTTTCGGTTTTTGGTCATCTCAACCCATTCGTGATGGCGTCCTTTAAGTGTATAGGGCTGCTGCTCTTGACGAGCATCGCTGCAGTCCACAGTCAGTCTGTCTCGGAGGCAACAGAAGATGCCATAACCCTTTTGACGGGCACAAAAAGCGGTCCGAGTGTGCTCGGGACAGGAGGAACCCCGACCGGTTCCTACCAGACATACTCCTCGCGGATAACGCTCGCAACAACGTCCCTCCCGACCACCCTGGGCGAGCTAACGGCGAACTACACCGAGACCCCCTCGACCGTAACCTACCTCACCGGGTCCATCACCTCCGCGACCACCACCACCTCCGGCAACGCAACCTCCACCTCAACAACCGCCGCCCCGCCCCGCCCTACCAACACCCGGCCATGCAACAACTACCCCGAGCTCTGCGAGCGCAAGTACGGCAATATAACCCAAGTCGGGTGCCACAACTCCCCCTTCGTTCGCCAGGGAAGCGCCGCCGCCAACCAGCAATTCAACGTCACCGACCAGCTCAATGACGGCGTCCGCTTCCTCCAGGCCCAGATCCAGTTTCCCGTGAACGGCACGCAACCGCACTTCTGCCATACCTCGTGCGATTTATTCGACGCAGGCCCCATCACCGACTGGCTGACCAAAGTCAAAGACTGGGTAGCGTCCCACCCCTACGACGTCGTCACTATTTTGCTGGGCAATGGCAACTACTCCAACCCCGACCTTTATGTTCCCTGGATTGAGAAGACCGGACTATTACAATACGTCTACACCCCGCACGTCATCCCCATGCGTCTGGACGACTGGCCCACTCTGGCGCAAATGATTTTGACAGGCCAAAGGGTGGTGATGTTTTTGGACTATCAGGCCAATCAAACAGCCTACCCCTGGCTGCAGGACGAGTTTTCCGCCATGTGGGAGACGCCGTTTGACCCCCTGGACACGGCGTTCCCTTGCACCGTCCAGCGGCCCCCTGATTTGCCTCAGGAAGAAGCGAGGAACCACAGGTTGTACCTCATGAACCACAACTTGAACGCCGAGGTCTCGCTGCTGGGACAGTCGATTTTGGTTCCGGCGGTGAGCGCGCTGAATACCACCAATGCCGCGGAGGGGAATGGGTCCCTTGGGATGGCGGCACAGAATTGCAGGGCAGACTGGGGACGGCCGCCGAATGTGTTGAATGTGGATTATTACAACTTTGGTAATTTCCCGGGGAGTGTCTTCGAGGTGGCGGCGAGGATGAATAACGTCACTTTCGTACCGAGGCCGTGCTGTGGCAGTACGAGTGCTGGAGGGAAGGTGGAGGTTCTGGGGAGGATAGGATATCTGGTGATGGTGCTGGGGTGGGGAGCTTGGCTGTTGCTGGGTTGAGGAGATTGTTTGGTTTATTTTGCAATTTGACAGCATCGCATGGCGTTTGGGGAATCTGATGACGAGAACATTGAGATAGGAGGGGACATAGGCTATATACCCT
Source organism: Podospora australis (assembly GCA_033296905.1). Taxonomy (NCBI): domain Eukaryota; kingdom Fungi; phylum Ascomycota; class Sordariomycetes; order Sordariales; family Podosporaceae; genus Podospora; species Podospora australis. Next base: position 156,408 of record MU864364.1, read on the forward strand.
GACAAAAGATCTGGAAAAAGGGGGGTTGTTGGAGTAAGCTGTCCAGTATATTAGTATTAAAAAAATACACACCATGTCACGAAATGCATTATGCACGCCCTGTTTTTCTAGAGTGACCGTTGCCATGTCTTACTGGGTATAGCTTTCGAGATAGTGTCGAGGATGGCATGTAACCCAGGTCTTTGTGACCGGAGAAACTTGGACAGTGGCTTGTCTCCGTCGGCCGAAGACAGGACCGTTGTGATTGCCAATATATATATATATATATATATATATATGAGAATCAAGAGCCAAAAGACATAGGACTAATAGGCTCAGACTGTGAATACCGGGCTCAACAGCAGATGAAGGATGTAATGAAGTATTTCGAGAGACCTAGTTGTACAGCCAGCCTGGAAAGCGGAAAAGTAAAAGGAGGAGAGAAGGTAGGTACCTTACCTAGTAAAAGGGCAGGACATCCAACATGTCTAACAGGTACACAGGTAGTCCGTATGACGGGACAGACCTAACCTCCTTTTTTTTCTTTTTTTTTATTACCGAATACGCTTGGGTATTGATCAGCAATGCAGTGTCACGATGAGGGCGAAGGAGCGCCAATACTTCCTCAGTCACGACCCCAGAACATCAATATCTTCCCTCTGCATTTTCGTAGTCGGCACACTTGAGCTGCGAGGGATGTTAACTTTACTCGGGACTTCCGATGCTCTCCCCATACCCAGTCTGATTCTTTGATCGAAAGCCCCAGCAGCCCAATGACGGGAGCTTTTCGGGAAGCCCAATATGCCCTGCTTTATGCTTCTACACATCGAGGCCTTTGCAACCCCTCATGTAAACAAACCCCCCTTTTCCTTTTCTCTCCAACCCAGCAACCACGAACAAACCCACCCCGAGATCGCAGATAACCGAACACCAGCCTCACAAACTCCGTGGGTGTTCAACAAATCAAGCAATGACTGTCTGCGGGGAAAAGCCTCCCTCTCCTCGTTTCCCCTGGCCAGCCCCACACTTTTACCCCAGCTTGCTTTTTCTCCAAATTTCTTGGCAAAGAGAGAGAGCAATGAACCACGATCCCCTTTCCTTGAGCCGAGCCGAGGTTGTTGAATCAAGTGCTGCGTGACCAATCCACTCGGCACAATTGACAATCATTCCTTTTGTTTCCCTTTCTTCAACATCTTTAACTCGACTTATACCACAACAACAACAACAACAACAACAACAACAACAACAACAACAACCTGACACCCGGTTCATATACATCTCAGTCTTCTCCGACGACAAAATCATCACAAGTCAAGATGTCTCAGCAAATCACCAAGGCCGAGGTCGCCCAGCACAAGGACGAAAAGTCCATGTACATCATTGTTGATGATGGTGTTTATGATATCACCAGTATGTTTCTCTTTTGAAACGAAACGAGAAGAGATGATGATGGGCTGACATGAAAATAAAAGACTTCCTCGAGGAGCACCCCGGCGGCGCCAAGATCCTCAAGAGAATGGCCGGCAAGGACGCCACCAAGGCCTTCTGGAAGTACCACGGCAAGGGCGTGCTCGAGAAGTACGGCGGCAAGCTCAAGATCGGCACTGTCAAGGAGGAGGCCAAGCTCTAAGTCATCGGTTATCGACTTGCTTTGAGAGCGCGTTAGAGTTGTCGGTTCCCGGAATAGAAGGGGGGAGGTGGACGGCTCGAATAGTTTCGCCAACCATCAACCGGAAGCATGATATATCGCTCCAAAAGGGCGTTTATGAAATGACGGAATGTTGACGATGGTGCTGGTGTCAGGAATGGCACCATGCATTTCTGGGGATGCCCGAGTCTCCCGGGTATCTTGGTCCGGGCGGTGGTCGGCGTCGGGTTGTTGAGGAGAGTTGAGGTCGTTTTGTTTTGGACAGCCGGCATAGAGCGATGATAGATACCAATAATGTAGCGATGCTGATTTTCACCCACCTGTTTGAACCTGGCGTTCTGTTGGACGCTAAGCGAGAGACGTTTACGATCTCGGATGGGGTGCTTGGGAACGAGAGCCTACTTGAATACAAAAGCTGCAGTCCTCAAGACCACAGCAACCCAACCACTTTACCCTGACGGGACAAAATATCTGCATCTGATGTTGAATCCTTCGAGCCATGTACCAGATACAGAAATGACGATATCACAAGCCTACCACTTTCCACCGTCCCCCCAATCCTCCCACACGGCAAAGTGCTTGTTCTCCTCTATGGACGCGACCGACCCCCACACCACCACACATCCCACTCTTCTTTCTCCTCACCCTTCCCCTTTCTGCTTAACTCCCGACCTGACCCCAGGTTCCGTCCCGCACACAACCCCATCCCATCCATCAAAACCATGTGCCAGCTGGATCTGCAACGGTTCATACAGCTGTACTTCGTAATTTCCACATCCTATTCTCTGCATCTGATCCTCACATGGAGCTTTTCCGGTATTCGTACCTATGAAAGCCCACATCCGACCCGATTGATGGCTGAATACTTTGTACCGACACCGGTGACGGCGAAGGACACGACTTGAAAGAACAACGCGATGCCGACGCGGCTTGGGCTGGAGGAAAACGTGATTGACATGTTCATCTTGATTCCTGACATTCATGACCGAGGTTCGGTCACACAGCATAATGACTCTCGGTAATACCTCCCCAGCTTTTCCAGAATTACTGGATTCTTTCTCTCGTTTATTTGCCAGGCCGGTGATTACAGTATCTTCTAGAGTGTCTTGTCATACTTTGTACAGAGTACTCAGCTTGGGACGTCAGCTGAAGTGAAAGTCCAGGGGTTGGACAGCCGGAATAGGTGCGAATACGGCCTAGTGAGAACTCGAGATACTCGAAAACGCGCCTTGTTGCATTCAAATATCGGATGGTTTTCTCTGATTATCTCCTGCGTCGGAGTGATCGGGTTGTAGAAGGTTTATCGGAAATCTCGGGTCAAGTTCCCTGTCTCTACCAAGTTCCTCTGTCCCCTCATCTTACCATCATCTCACCTAATCGGAACAGGAAGGCTGTAAGTTTCTCATAGCGGCGCAGGAACCGCAGGAATGTTACCCCCACACTTTCACCACCTACGTAGTTCCCAGGAGCGGTAAGTGCGTCAAGTACAGCGGCGCGGCGCGGAACGGTGAGATAGATAGCGGGTATGATACTTCCCTACCCGAAGCCTCAGCGCGCATTTACGATTTCACGCTGCAGCCTGCTACGACTCTGCGACTACCTACAACTGTCGCCATCTCCACTGCAAGAACATTCCGAGGATTCCGTCGGGATTGTCGATTTGATCGGTTTTCGTGGGGGTTCAGTTGCGGTCAAGGTATGGTCCAATGGCTCAGACTGGCATTCTATCTTTCCCATATCTTTTCGGAATGGGGAAATACTGTCCAGTGCAGTCCACCGCCTGCAGGGACTGTAAGCAACGTTTCTTTGCATTCTGCAAAACACTTTGCGCGGATGGCGCCGCCCATTGTCATGACCAACACTAATCCCCTGCTTGCTGTAGAAAAGACGGTGAAGATGAACTGGCAAGTTAGATGATACAGCAGCCGTAGTCGTAGTCGTAAGGGGCGGAGTACTCGTAAGACGGGCTGTTATGGTCTTCTAGAACATGGAAGAAAGTCGACAGACAAGGAGTCGAAGAGGGGAGGCTGAACACTTGATGTACATACCAGGAGAAAAGAGAATGGGACGCAGCGCATATAGCCACCCAACCTGCCTTTTATACGAGCTATGCGACGATAGCGTACAAGTTCCAAAGGTCTTACTGTCCCGACGCAAGGCTATCGTAAACGGGAAGCCTTTTCCGCAAGAATTACCCAGAGAAGCCAATATATCCCCTTCCGACGGCGGAGAGAGCGGCGGCTCATCAATATCTGTACTCGCCGAATCGGAGGCAGTTGAATCGGTGGAAAAAGAAGAGGCGGTGCCATCTGTCCTATCTTGCTCACAAGTTCCAAGAAGCAACCAAGAAAAGAGATAAAGTCCTCTTGTAGCACCGTAACACGTCGTATTTTCGTTGGTGATTCGTTGGCTTGTATGTTTGTGCGTCGTTCTTGTGTGATGGCTGTTGGGGAACCAGAACCCCCACGACGGGAACTTCTTGAATGATTGGTGTGCTCTCTGTGCGTGTGTTAGTGAACGTGACGAAAACTAACAAGAAGGAATGACCCTAACGAAGCCGCGAGGTTGCCGCCGCTTATCAGAAGAGAGCATTCCAGACTCTTTGATAATCATGGATGCAGATCGAGTCACAATCACATAGCTCGGCAAGCATCGGTTGGTTTAGAGTTCAGAAGGTATAGAGCTTGTATTACTCTGATTGAGATATTGCTATCCATTTCCCTTCTCGCAGTGAAAAAACACACGAATTATTCCCGAGATATCTTGTCGGCCCTTCGACATGAGATAGAATAATGTTCCCAAAAGTAAAAAAGAAACCTGCGCCTTAGCTTGCTTGCTTTCCCGTAAAGACAACTATCCCGTTCGCTTTCCCATTTTTGTGAAACCCTCCCTTAATAAACGCCGTAAGTTGTGTAATAACATGTTGATTTTGTGTGAAGTAACGGTGCGGAACGGACAGACAAACAGCTGTTGAAATGAATAAAAGTGCTGGTATGTGGTGAAGAATGTTGTGGTTGTTACAGAAAGGTAGGAAAAAGAGGTTGTTGCTGTATCTGTCCGTTCCGATATCGTCGAAATAGAACCGCTGATGATTCCTAACGCCAGAGGCCGTAGCCTCGAACCCGCCTAGAGTGATGAAGAAAAGAGCAAACCGAAAACAACTCCCAAGATCATCTAGCGGCGCATCGACGCAGGCCAGTGATCCCGGAAGCTTACGGGGCTCGGCGGGGGAGGAGCAGGAACTGAGTAGTCGTTCTCTTGGATGTGGTGGATGGGAGTCACCAGCTGGTTGGACTTGGAAACCAGTGTTGCGTTGAGGCTGGCAAAGAGTTCTTGGGTGGTGATCAGACCCAGAGGCTGGCGAGGGGCCGGGATAGGCATGGGAGCGGCGACCTGGGAGACAGGCATGGTTGATGTGATGATGTTTTTGTTTTGGTGGTGAGAAGAAAAAGTAGTCAGGAGGATATGCCTTTGATCTGTGTGTGCTTGGTCTGTGTAGGAGGTGTTGAAGAGTTTGAAGATGTTGATGATGAGACTCAAGCGAGGTCAAGAGGGCGACCAAAGTTGATATATTAGTACTCTGCTGTGCGAGTTGGAGTTGTGATTGTGATTCTGAAAAAAAAAACAAGAAAAGAATCGAAAGACAGGTTGGAACTTCCTGAGACCAACTGAGTCTTTATGTAGCAGGTCCGGCCAGGGAAATGGAAGAGACCAGACCGACCGGGCCTTCGGACAGGGAGGACAGAGACAAGGGAGCAGTGAACAGTGAGCAGCAGGGGGTGGCAGATTGATGATTGCTGAGAATTCTCGGGGCGGCCCAGTGGATGTGTGGAATTCTGGGGAAGGTGGGATGGATTGGCTCGGTAAGAGGCAGAGATGTACCTTGTACAGCAGATACCTCCTCGTACATGGCTTGTCCCTTTTCCCACAAAACCCCAGACTTTTTCATTTTTCCACCGAATGTCCGAAAATGTCTTACCTGTGTGTGTGATTCGTTCCCGGGCAAGGGCTGGACGAAGCACGGAAGCAGACAGGGAAAGTAAGAGCAAACACAGACAAAAACAAGAAAGGGAGACAAAGTTGCAACCGAGATCCCGTTGACTTGGAGCTCCCACGAAAACGGCTCCTCAAAGGATAATTATGTGAGGAACGTGCCATCACACGAATAGCACACAGTAGTACGGAATGTTGTGAGTCCAGTCGTTGTGCTGCTCACTGTTCTGGCCAGCTGAGTGGATGGTGGACATTTGGGGTCAATGTACCAAATACAGCGACAGGGCTGCACCTGTTTGGGGGCCAACCCCTGTCCCCAAGACGACTTGCATCAGGCACACCCCCAATGGTGAGATCGGACGACAGAAGAGAAGGCGAGAGAGATGGAGAAGAAAGAGGGGTGGGCTATCTTCGGTGAGGAGACTGTAGATGAGAGACAACCGTAGTTGCCGCCGTTCCCGTCACCTTTCAGTCAGCCGTCTTTCTTGATTTCTTGTCAATGTCATGACAGTTGGCATGTCCCAGAAAGTCACCATGAATGGAAACCTGGAAGCCCAAACAAGAATACGCTGCGTACTGTGTACATAGTATCCGGGGCTGTCTCTTTGCGGCCGAGATCCGATGGTTAGAACTTGACCGCCAAGTCGACCGGGTCGCCAGCCTGTGGTATTGCGGTGGTCGACGGTCAGTGTTGAAGCGACGCTTCCCAAAAATTGTTGGTCATGGCAACAGGCGGTAAAGGAAGCCGTGCCTGGCTGCATATTGCATTTCGTTCCGGCTGTCCAATCCGTCGTGTCGCAATGGAGGAGAATCCTGTTCCAGACGGGCGAAGAAAACGGTTGATGCGCCTCGCCTTGCAGTCCATGCGTGCATTGGCTGCTGTAACTTTTCAGTGCCTGCCTGCCCTGCTGTTGGTGTTCGGTTGTATCCACCGAAGAAGGGGCGAAAAACTCTGCAGCACTGCTCTGCACTCTGCAGGGCAGTCTCTCTGCCCCGTGGGGCACTGGCCTTCTCCCTTGAAGTGGGGGTGCAGACAAGCGGAAATTCCGTCTGGGGATTGTGGGGAAAACTTACTTCGCTGGATTTGCTCCAAAATGGCATCTTCCCTGATGCTTGTCCCAGTAAGATGCTGGACCTGGATGCTTGATGCACAACTCCAACCCAAATTGCTCCACACTCGACTCAGCGCCGCTCAGCTCCTTCGCCCATACACACGGCTTCTTCGGTCAACGTCGCACAGTGAAAAAAATCTCGAGAAGTCGCTGCCTGATGCACGCTGCGGCACTGCTCCTCCCTTCCAAGTTCCGAGTCGAAACTTTGTGCACACTCCTGCCGGCCAGTCGTCCATCTCGTAACACATTCCATGGTTCCAGGCCATCTTGTTTGATTCTCTCTCGTTCTCTCAATCCGAATGGAAGACAGATAGTGGTACCACAAGCACTTGTTCTCACCGAATCCATTTCTCCAAGTCTACTGTAGTCTTTCCCCAACGCTCATTCCGGCACTAGTCATAGGTGGTGGTCAACAAATCAAACAGCCTTCCAAATGGCCGAACTTTCTCGTTACATCTGTCTGGTTGATCATCACGATTGACTTCATTACGCACCGGAATCCGGTCGAACACGGCACATTCTTTGTCTTGGGGGGAGGCGTAAGGGCGCATGAATCGGCCATCGACGGTCTCCATCTCTTGCTTCTCTCCCCCAGGCTTTACGGCACTGCCCGCGCACACACCTATTTTCTGCCTCTCTTGAGGGCGGCGCAAGCATAACAACCGCTACGAGGATGCCCCAACACACACACACGCACACACATTTTTGTCAGCAAAGCAAATTTCCCTTCGGAATCCGACATACCCTCTCGGTGGGACAACCGGCATCGTACAAGTAAACAGGTTGTACGTGGGGGCTTCTCGCCGATCTGAGTCAGTCGTCGATGAGCACACTCGGATCGATATGTAACCCATATTTTCGGGGAACCTCGTTCCAGCTAGAGTTCCAAGTCGGACGTGCTCAGGAATGCTTTGACTGGTAACACTCGCAATATCCGATGGACAGGGCCTTCTCGTACAATCTGTTGCCATGGGCGTTTTGTTTTTTCCCTCTTGGTTATTCTTGTCTTTTTCGTCTGATGTTCAGAATCCAGAGGCAGCATGATTTCTTCCTAGGCCGTACCTTGCAGAGGAAGAGCTTTGATGCTTCACCCCGTTGCACTCGGCCGTTTCAAGAATCCTTCTGGAACCTCGGCGGTACCCTTCCAGAAACTGAGCATCAATCCCTGCTCCACCAAACGGACGAGTGTCCACCCCCTTTTAAAGCTTCCTGGACGGACGCATTTACCATGGCCAGCACCAAAGACGGAAGACGGCGCCGTTTTCCGTCTAGCGAAACAGGGCCAAAGTGGAATTGAAAATATGCGATCCCCGGGACAAGCTTGCTTTTAATTTCTTCCTTTCCCCAGATTTTCCGGTCTCCCGGGAGCGGCGCCAAGAAGACAGATCTTTTGTTGGGGAATGGACGGCATGTTGATTGATCGCCCGTAGCTCCTCGCAGAGCCGGCTTGTCATTTGACTTTCCCTCACTCTCTCGTCAGGGAGACTCCAGTGTAGGTAGATGCCGTCATGGTATAATAGGCTGCTTGCCTTTGGTTGTTCACTGCCGGTATTGGCTGCCGGCTGTTGATCCCGTCACAACACACAAACAGCACATCATCACATATCAACGAGGCGGTAAACAACATGCAAGCATGTCCTCCCGGCCGCAGAATTGGATTGCGATGTGTCATCTTGGGCTGAAGAAGCTAACCCTAGACATGCTGTCAAAATTTTCCACCACCCATGTATAGCTTCGTCTAGCAAGACAACCGGGAGCTGGGCAAGCGTCTTTATATTGGGGATAATATCTTTCCGGTTGCCCCTCGTGATCTATTTCCATGATTGGATTCATCACGGATAGAGCATCCGGTCAAGAAGAAGCAAACAAGCAAAATGAATATTGCTTCCATTCGTTCGGAAATGGATGCCCCGTTACAAACAACGGCAGCAGCAACAGCAACAAAAATACTTCGTACATGCCAGCGAACGCATGACGGATGGGCGGTTCCTCGTCGCGTACCGTAATTAAACTCCAGCGTGCCATCGCGACCGTTTTTTCTTCCCTCCCCCAGACGGAACCTACCGTAACATCACAGAGTCGCAGCCAACGACCTCGTTGCGCTCGAACCGAGGGCTCGGTGTAGCTAGAATTTTCTTGTCAAGACACAGCCGGCCGGCTGTGGAAAAAAGTTTGATTTGTTTTTGATACAAATGATGCACTGCAGATCCCTACATACATCTCAGCTCAATTGCCGCGGCAGTTCACATGCGGCAGACCGCCGGTAAACATTCTTCACCTTCACCGGCAAGAAAAGATAGGAGAAGAAGTGGTGATGTCACCTGCTATCTTTCTTGAATCGCCAGAAACGAACTGGGGATGGGCATTCAACGCCGAGGCACAGCTCGATCCAAGCCACGTGTATTTGTCGATAAACGGTGGGGGAAGAGAAGCTCCAGGTTTCTGAAACAGAGGCACAGCACGCTGAAGATCTGTAACGACAACGGTTCTGTTCCTGAAATGGTGTTTTGGATCTTTCTTACATCGGCACTTGACATGAATCGGGGTCGAGAGGGTAGGCCTGCCGGCCGGCTAGGCTAGGCTGAGAGGGCTATGAATGTTTTGTTTCAAAATCGGGAAAATAGCTACCAACACGTAAAAGAAGATCGCGGAGTTTGGGGTGCGGCGCGGACGATCTGAAGCACACCAACAAGTACACCAGCACACAGCGCCCAGATCGTTACGGCCGATCGGCAGGTCGGGTCGAGGCCGGTACTTATAGGTTGACATGGCCGGCCCGCGTCCGTCCCTCCTCCATCTGTTTCTTAAGTCCCGTTATAAGTGATGCTATTCCTTTTTATAGACGCCGCCCGCAGGCTTTTTTGGGTTCAATACTTGTGGTTCAACTCTAATCCGTACACCTATTGGCTTGGCCTGTTCAGGTGAGGATGGAAGCTGATAGCACTTCGTGAGTTTATTCTTACTTTACGCAGGACCTCAAAGGTAGTAAACCCCGAACCTTTTCCCTAGCACACCAAAGAGGAGAGGAACTACCGCTTTCAGTGATGGGACATGTCAGTGTGCCCAGATGAGCTCAACTCTACCAAGCATGCGATGGCTGGTTAACTCAGTATGCTGCATGCTGGTCGACTGCCGAAATACCTGCTTTCCCATCTTCACCAGACTGCCACTGTATAAACTGTAAGTAGTAGACTCAAGCGGATTGGTATTCTCATGCCTCATGGACAACGCTTCAATGGAGAGTCCACCTTGATCAGAGCTCCTATTGTAACGAAACACTTCCAAGGCACTCTGATTTCTGCTAAGACCGTAATCCAAGCTCGCAAGCTTCAACTAGGCACAGAGGAGATCTACTTCAGTCAAGGTTATAAGCCTTCTTCGCGGTCCCACCCCAGAGCATCGCCTGGTCCTCCTCCGTCAAACCCGCGAAGTCACAGACCTTTTCCACAATCTGATGCCACTTCTTCCAGGCGACGTCTTCACCGACTCCTACGGTGCAGACAGGCCAATTGCTCGCAAACATGATGCGGCTAGGACCAAATGCTGCCAGCAGGACGGCCAACCAAGGGAGAATGGCGGAGAGAATCTCATCGGCAGGGCGGACTTGGAGGGAGTCGGGCATCTCTTCGAACATGCCGCTCAGTTTCATGTAGGTTTTGTTGCATTTTCCTAGGGTGAACATTGCGCTGCGCCTGTTTCGTTGATTAGCATCTGATTGCTTGGTTGTCCGGCGACAGTGAGGTATGGCGCTGGTTGGATGAAGTAATGAAAGATAGAAGGATGGGAAGGTAAACATACCAAGCAATAAACGCAGGATCAGTTTGGCTGAGGATGCTCAGATCCGGCTTGCACAGGTGGTCTGTTGTGATCAGTCAGTGGTAATTCGCATGGTGGCCTTGCGAAAGACAAGGGAGGACTTACTGAGAATAAACACCACCTTCTCCTCCTCATTTTCCACCCCCTCATGCGCCCGATCAATAATCTCCACCAGCTCCTCCAGCTGGATCCTGCCTCGGCGATGCTGGTCCACGCCCGCATCAAAGATATACCCCTTCTTCCCCAGCAACTTCAACGAATCGATAAACTCCTGTGTCAAACCCGTTCCATTGGGTTTGTCCTGAAGTAAATACCGGAACCCCTTCACTCGCTTCCACAATTCTGGACCTGCAGCATCTTCTGCTTGGGTCAGATACTTCTCGACTTGCTCAGGCCCCAAAACGAGGGGTGCCCAGGGAATAGCTCCTAACAGCAGAGAAGAGTCAGAGGCAGAGTGGCCTTCCCCGTTCCGGGGTTGACCATTGGCGATGCGGGACCACCAGGAGACTTCCTCGAGGGGATGGGTCCAGTCCTCGGGAGTGGGGGTTGTGCGGTCTGCTTCGATTACGATGAAGCCTTTCAGTTCACCAGATGAGGAGAGGAAAGAAGTGGCGGCACGGAATTCTTCCAGGGAGTTCTGGGTGGCTAAGGGGTTGTCGGGGGTGTACCAGTTGTGGTGGGGGACTTCGGGTTTGGGCCAGAGGTGGATGTGGGAGTCTATTATGGGGTGGGGGGCCATGGTTGCTGTTGACTTTGAGTCTTTTAAGGAGATCAGAATACTTGAGATGACAAAGCTTATAAAAGTAGGTGGACGTTGTGGTTTACAAAATTAGGTTGAAGTGGTGTTGTCATTGGGCACTGTTAACCCTCACCGCACTTCTGGGGTTGAATGTGAGAGGGGACGATAAACAACCCCGCTTGGCATCTGCAGCCACAGGGGGGCCGGGTGGGTTGTATCCTCTTCCCGGACGGCAGTTACGTTGGTCATTTTGAGGATGAATGAATGGATGTTTGGTACTTTGATAGGATGTACTGTTCGTAAAGTGGTACGCTTGTCAAAAACAACACATGAAAGGGGTTTTTTTTTTGGGGGTTTTTTTTTTTTGCAAATGTTAGGATGAGAATGGATTGGACGGCGCAGTTGATGTTCGCAGTTCGAGGACTGTGCGACCAGATCATGTTTGCCGACTACTATACTGTGTGCACGGTCCATCCGCGTTAGTAATTAAACTCTTAAGCAGGCAGAACGCGTCGAGGGGCTTCCCAACACGCGCCTTGATCCGAACCCCTCCTCTGAATTATTCGATCCGAACCTACATTCTCCTGACAAACACCATTTCAACGATATTGCCGACCACAAGCACAGAAAGAAATCAGAGAAAAATGGCGGAACAACAGATTACGCAGGGCGCGTTACAGTGCGTTTTACACCATCCACGCCGCTGGTTCTCCAGTTGGGCATTGGCAGCTAGCTAACTTCAATTTTCCATAGGGCCATCTTCAACGATCATCATACAGCGGCTCAGCAATACCCCGTCCCAGTTCTTCAATGCCTTCAGATCAAGACCCTCGAGACAAAAGGCGGCGCCGGCTCAGAGCGGTACCGCATCGTGCTCAGCGATATCCGTAACTACGTGCAGTGCATGCTGGCTACCCAGGCAAATGGCGTCGTGCATGATGGTCGGCTCCAGCGAGGCTGCATTGTGCGCATGAAATCATACCAACCCCAAGCGCTCAAGGGAAAGAACGTTCTGATAGTATTGGACCTCGAAGTCCTCGACTCTCTCGGCACTCCCGACAAGATCGGCGACCCTCAAGCTGTGGTAGAAGGCGGTATTGCAGCAGCACCCGCACCCGCTATCGGCGCTGGCTTCTACGGCGCCCCTGCACCTGCTGTTAAAGCCGAGACGACCCAAGAGACCAAGTCACAGGTTCAGAGGCAGCTGGCTTCGAGACCCTCAGCATCAGGTCGTGCAGGCGGTGGCGGTGGCGGTGGCGGTCCCGGAGGCCAGGCAGGTACTATCTACCCTATCGAGGCGCTGTCGCCCTACGCACACAAGTGGACGATCAAGGCTAGAGTCACGCACAAGTCGGATATCAAGACATGGCACAAGGCTAGTGGCGAGGGCAAGTTGTTTAGCGTTAATCTGCTGGACGAGAGCAGCGAAATCAAGGCGACCGCATTCAACCAGGAGGTAGACCAATACTACGACCTACTCCAAGAAGGCTCAGTATACTACATTTCCAGCCCCTGCCGAGTTCAGCTCGCCAAGAAGCAATGGAGCAACCTTCCCAACGACTACGAGCTCACGTTTGAGCGTGATACCGTTATCGAGAAGGCAGAGGACCAGAGCTCAGTACCGCAGGTCCGGTACAATTTCTGCAACATCCAAGAACTCCAAAGCGTAGAGAAAGATGCGACAGTGGATGTTATTGGTGTTCTTAAGGAGGTGCAAGAGGTCACACAGATCATCTCCAAGACCACATCGAAACCATATGACAAGCGGGAGCTCACACTGGTGGACGATACTGGTTACTCGGTGCGCGTGACGATTTGGGGTAAGACGGCGACCGAGTTTGAGGGCATGCCGGAGTCGATTGTCGCGTTCAAGGGAACACGTGTCGGCGATTTTGGCGGCCGCAGCTTGTCACTTCTCTCGTCCGGTACTATGTCGGTTAACCCCGATATTCCAGAAGCTCATCACCTCAAGGGCTGGTATGATTCTACGGGCAAGAACAACACCTTTGCCACTCACAGCAACCTGGCCTCCACTGGTGCCGCATCAGGTGTTCAGCACGAGGTCAAGACGATTCACCAAGTAAAGGAGGAGACCATGGGGCTGGAGGATCAGACTTACTTCACAGTAAAGGCTACCATTGTCCACATCAAGCAGGACCCATTTTCTTACCCCGCCTGCCGCAATGAAGGCTGTAACAAGAAGGTGATGGATATGAACGACGGCACCTGGCGTTGCGAGAAGTGCAATGTTGCCCACGACAGGCCACAGCACCGTTACATCATGTCGCTCAACGTCAACGACCACACAGGCCAGATGTGGCTCAGCTGCTTTGACGATATGGGCAAGGTGATTCTCGGCGGCAAGTCCGCAGACGAGATGAATGAGTTGAAAGAAGCGGACGATCCTCGCTTTGCGGCCGAGTTCGAGGCTGCCATCTGCAAGAAGATGACCTTTCGGTGCAGAGCCAAGATGGACTCCTTTGGTGACACCCCACGGTATGTCTTCCACTTTTTTCCCGTTGTTTGGCTTGCCAGAATGCTAATAGTGTTATGTAGGGTTCGCTATCAAATCATGAGCGCGGTGCCCCTGGATTACAAGGCAGAAGCCAACAAGCTTGTGGACTTGATCAAGCAAATGAACGTATAAGCGCTTGGGCTGTAGTAGGACTTGTTGTCTTGATATCATCTGTGTTGCCTCTCCAACGATGGGGGATATGTACATCGGTTTGCGTTGCCTTGAAAGCAGCATCCTGGCTGGAGAACCCCGACTACGCTTTGGCAGGGTGGGTATCGGTGCTCATGGTGTTGAAGATGTTGATATATCGTATTTGGTGGTGGGCAGACTCTCTATACGATGAGTGGGGATATATCATGGCGATTGTCGGATATTCATTGCTCTTAGGTAGATAGCAAGGGAAGCGTTGAGTTGACCACAACTATAAGTTAGTAATGAGAGTCCATTCGGCACAGTGTTTGGACGCTGGGTTGAGCACTGTAGACTTCCAGGTTTGCTGTCTTCCTTGCAGCCTTGTGGCTGTCTAGTGGGGCTTAACGGGAAAGCTAGGCTACCTTCCCCACACCCTATCACCAAACCGCGGGGAGCTCAACCCCCAAGCCACTCAACTCCCCGTCTCGTATCCCCTCCATTAATTCATAGCTGTTAGGCCTTGTCCAACCCTTTTCTCTATTGAGACCATACCCAACAACATTTTCCAAAGAAACAAGACGATCATAACTCATATCAAGAGAATCAGCACCGGTCGATTTCTGCAAACAATCCGAACTTCCCATCTTCCCACCATCGAAGCTTCGTCTCAAGGCTGAGGAGGGGCAGCTTGGACCTCTCTTTTCGCCAACCACCTACTTTTGGCGCAAACCTCTCTCGAGAGGAACATCTAAACGCAAAGCCCGAGAATGGACCACGTACTTTCAGTCCTTGTGGACTTCCCTCAGGACCATATCCTTGGAGACAATGATCTCTACAACTCTGCAGTAGCAACCCACAAGAAGAACCTCGACAAGCTCGTCACATCACCGGATTGGAACGCCATCGCTCCGCAAGTTATTGATGTATGGGCTCGAGACGATCTTACCCAAGAGTGGGAGCATATGGACGGAGAGCTGACTATGACATTTACCATAGCATGTCGACCCTGCCAAGAACTCGTTATCGTACATCGTCCTTCTAAACACACTGAAGACCAGCCCTCACCTCGCCCCGGCAGATATTTTGACCAAGATTGCTGTGTTTCTCGTTACCTTCGATGCCCGGCAGATACGATACGCCGGGAGGCACTTTACGCGGCTCCTTACTCAGCCAAGAATCGTGGACTCGTTTCCTGTGAGTTTGTTATGACCAACAGTAAGCGCTGGGCGAGCAGAATCGCTGACACTCTCAACTCCTGCAGCCTTCGATCGCGACAGACCTCATAGCATCTGCCCTGCTTCGAATCGATCCCACCGGCTCCGTTTTGACGAATCATCATGTCGACCTGGTCCGGTTCGCATACATGTCGGACAATGTTGAGCCCGTCGTCCCGCTCATCGAGAAAGACATCATATTTTACCCGGGCGCAAAGCCTTCGCTCGAGACAAGGCACCTGTGCGATTTAGAACTGCCACCCGCGTCATATGTAACCCCCGACACCGAGCTCACCGCCGTCCCCAATAGCAAGGACGTTCTCGAGTACGATCTTCTCAGAGGTCTTTGCTTCATAGAACTACGGCGGTGGCGGCAAGCATTCGACGCCCTCGAGCGGGTCATCACGTTTCCGATCAAGGAGGCGGGTTCATACAGCGAGATCCAGATTGAGGCTTATAGCAAATGGCTCCTTGTGGGGTTACTTTTGAACGGCAAAGCACCCGAGCTACCACCGTCGGTCGGGGAGAGCGTCCAGAGAGCATGTCTGACGCTTGGAAAGCCATACCAGCTGGTTGCACAAGCGTTTGAGACTGGCCCGGCTTTACGACTCAAAGGTGAAATTGAGGCGCTGCCCGTCCAATTCTGGGAGCAACAGAAAAACTTTAGCCTTTTGCGGCTGGTTATTGAGCACCACCAGCGTTGGCAAATTATTAAGCTACGAAACGTCTTCACCAAGATTCCGCTGGAACGGGTGCGCGCACGCACTCAGAGTGCCGAGACGGGCGAACCACTTGCAACTGTGGAGGAGGTCGAGACCCTCATCCGGGGCATGATCAACGACAAAATGCTCAGCGGAGTGATTGAGCACCCAACCGACGGTAAACCCCCATATCTTGAGTTTACTTCTCCGTCCGAAGAGATCTCGGATGCCGAATTTGCGCAAAGAATGGCCGATACCGCCGCGCGCCTTGTCAAACTGGGCGAGCACGTCGAGGCAACCAACGAGCGGCTTGCCAACAGTGAAGCCTATGCCAAATGGCGGAACCTGTTTCAGGATCAGCACAAGAAGGGTGGAGAGGCCAGGGGCTTTGATGATACGGTCCTAGACGAAGACCTCATGACTGGAATATTGTCTGAGTACTAGCAAGAACCTACAGACCAACAGCATGAGGCAAAACCGGCACAAGAAAGGGTAGTATCAGGATAACTGCTTGCTGCGTTTCATAGGTACGATACGTACAACAGGGCGGGCTTTTGCCACAATGGAAAGAAGACGGGGTTGAAAGACAACGGGAAAACTCGGTAGCATTGGCGTTCTGGAGAGGGTTAATGGGTGATGATTGTTTATTGTTTGCGTATGATGGCATGGTATTATGAAAAGAAGCTGTGCTCTTATAGTCGAGGCTTCTTGTGCAACAAGCGAAAGGTCTTGTGGATGTTTACTCGTTTCCTTGCCTGCTCCGTTTGTGACACCCTCTCTACGGCATGTGTTTCTGTTTTTTGTTGACTATCCAACCCTCTGTGAGTTTTGACGACGACAGGAACCTCTTTACCAACCTAACTTAACACGGACATTGTTGTCAGGCCCGTCACAGTAGTCGATGTTCTAGGTGGAAGACTGCGGGGCCCGCCCTTGCGGCTTTCTGCTCCTTTCTTCCCCAGTGACAGCTCACAGGTTCTCATCTGCCCGCTCCTTCCTCAACAGATTGTCGAGGGTAGGTATATATACCACCTTTTCCTGCCTTCCAGGCAACACCCCCACCAAAGCCAACTGGCCAACCACTGGTCCCATGGTCCAGCGGTGTGAGGCGGGGGGTAACTCGAGAGCCCCTCGTTGGGAATTCCGAGACGGGAGGCCACGGTTCGAGCCTCCGTAACAGTAAAACCCCTCGAGGGGTTTTCGTAACTGGCACTCGCATTCGTGCGGGGCCGGTGAGCTTTTTGCCATTTTTTTTTATCATTCTGCTTCTGTAATTTTATGTTCGTTTTCTTTGGGTTATATAACATCTATTTATTTTATGGCGGTAATAAGTAAGTCGGGGAGGGGGGGGGGGGGAGGTAGTTTGTCATATGTAGACGGATTTTTTGTAGGTTATTTTGTACCCGTTTCTGCCTGCCTGCCACGACGACTTAACTCATGACAACTTAACTCACCAGAATTGACGAGACCTTTTCTTGGTTTTCTTTTCAACATTCTGATGATGTCCGCGGGGTTCATCTATAAGTTTGTGTGTTTTCTCTTCAAGATGTGAATTCGTCAGGCTTGAACCCGAGAAGGAGGAAGGGGGACAGAAGTATTAGGGGTCTGTACACCTGATCTCCTGAGACGGTGAACTGAAAGGTTATTCGTTACAAGGAAGACCTGGGCTATATACAGCAGCGATCACGAGCAGTTTTAAAAGGTTCTGTGTATGTATGTACGTATGTGCCTACCAAAGGGGTCGGCAGCCTCGCGCAACTGGCCAGGACGGTGCCCAGGTAGGTTCTGCTTGGCTGCAGCAGCAAGCAGCTTAAGAGTGATGTATAAATGATGATGTCTTTCTAACGCCAAACGGGATGTTGACTTGTTACAGATACTGTTTCAGCCCGAGGCTGTGGTGTCTAAGTTTTTCATCATCCTCAGAGATCTATCTTCACGGAGTAACAACTCCAGAGTATCGAGAATTCGGTCAAGATACGTCTTCTCCCTATGATTAGGGAGAGGAAACCCGCCAAAATAAGAGATTTCACTGCTCGCTGTCTACGAACAGTTCGGTGAGACCGTTGTCACCTAGCCTTTCTTCTGCATGAGCTGAACCTGAGATGTAACAGCATAACTTGGCCAGCAGAATGCGGTACCCTTTCTAGAACGACACTAAAGTTCTTCTGGCAGCCTCATAGATCTATATAGGGCTAGATTGAGATGCAGGCACGGTATGTTCCAGGTTGTTCTGGAAAGCAAAAGACGCAAGAGAAAAGGGGATGGTTAAGCAACAGCGCACGATGAATCGAGGTGCTGCTCGGCCTAATCTTCCATCTCTGCGGAGATTCTTGCATCAAATGCAGGTACGAGGAGAAAATAGCGCCGGTATTCCGGCAAAATGTAAGCTCATGTGGCGTAGTGTTGAGGAGGAAGCGGTGTGTGTGTATGTATGTTACTATGCCGCCGCCAGCCTTGTTGAAGAGAGACATGAAGTAAGCTGACAATAGCCTCCAACGCGCGTTGAATTGTCGCTGTTTTTGCGCTGTTTTATCTCATGGACAAGACCCTCGTTACTCAAGACCCAGATATCGCATCTTGAGAGTGCAGGTTTTGGTTCATCTGAATCGACCCTTTTACCTCAAGATGTTGCTCAGAGCCTTGCCGTTAAAGTTGCCCTGAAAGGTCACATTCGCCGAAAGAGAATGAGGCACGGCTTGGCAAAAAGGGTCATGATCGAGGCTTTAGATAGACGTAAGCCCGTTACCACCTAGGAAGGTTGCTTTTTGATGTCTTGATATGGCGGTATATGCACCACCGCTTTGATGATGGGAGACTGAGAAGGGAGCCAGCCAGATGAAGGCTTCCCCAAGTCTGAGGGAGGGCGCCGGTGTTTATGCTGCTCTATATCTAAGGGAGCCTCGTCTTTTCGTCAGGGGAAGACGACATTACCCCTGGCACTTGAGGCCATACCAGATCCATGAGGCCTCTTGCGACCCGTCTTCGAGAGCCTCGTCGTTCGACAAGAGATCAGACCTGGGTACTTAACAAGGGCTGCTGCTCGCTGTCCCTCTGTTTCTTCTTCTCCTGAGCCCCAAGGAAGAAGCAACTTCAGTCAGCAAGAATACAGACCTCGTGTATACACTCTTTCTCTTCCGAAGTCGACAGCTTAGGCAGTACAGACACAGCCAACCAAACCAGCAACAATGGGAAACACCTGTTCTGCCCCGGGCAAGTCCGGCTTTGAATGCAACTACAGCATCAAGGGCTTCCCAGCCGAAACCCTCCAGGACTTCACCACAAACAGCACCAGTAGTAACACCACCGCGGCTTTCGAACTGGAAGAGCTCGGCGACATCGAAGCAGACCCCGACATCGCCGGGATAGGCGTCTTCGTCGCCGTCATGCTAGCTTTTTGGGTTTCCACCGTCGTCGCGTTCGCCGTACACATGTACGAGTGGCGTGAGATCCGTTCTACCAAAAAGGGAGGGAAAGCCTATGTCATGTAAGCCTGTTGCCCGTTCTGCCTCCATAGACATCATAGGTACTCACCGCCTGCCCATGCAATCTCCAGACCCCCAAGATCCTGGCGGAACAGAATCCACTACATCCTCGACAAGAACCTCGTAGCCTGGAGCGACCAGCAAATCGCCCTCGGCTTAGCCACGAGCATTGCCACGCTCTGCGTCTGCTGGTGCAGTATTTCGACCTACCACTTCAACCTGGCAAAACAGTGGCTGGTCCTCTGCACCATTACCCACGTCAACGCCATCCTCGTGCACTGCGACTACTTCAACCCCAAGAACTGGGTGGCTAATCTCATCCGCGGTCTGCTGTATATCACCCACATCATCCTCTGTTGCGTCGTGTTCTTCGACAAGCAGGAGAATGTCCTCTCGAAAGGCTGGGCTCCCACAATCGGTAACCAGACTCCCTTGCAGATGTTGCCTGCCGCGTGCTTCTTCACGAACGCTACCCGCCCAGAATCCCTGAAGGAGGTGACTGGGTGGGGGGCGTCGGGGGCGAGTAGCGGGGTGATATTTATTATTTCACTCATTCTTGTAGTCATAGGGCTGGGTATACTGGGCTATGACTACTGGCAGAGCAAGAGAAAGGGGTGGCGGTCTTGGGGGATCCGGAGTGCGCTGCTGGCGGTGAATATTGGTTCGGGATTTTATGCGTCCTTCATTACGGGAAGCACACGAACCTGGATGAGATGGTATCTTGAGGATGATTCGGAAAATAAGCTGTCGTATGGACAGTTCGTGCCCATCTTCTTGGCGTTTTTCGTTTTTGTGGCTTTTGGGGAGAGTATTTGCGGTAAGTCTGGCCCCCATTCTTGAGTACCTTACCTATGATGAGCTGTAACTGACAGGAGGAGTAGACGATTTGCCACAAGATACGGGCTCAGCGTCAGGATCTCAAGGGGTAGATGATAATGAGGAGTACCCACTGGCAGACCGGAACTCGTCTTCCCAGAATAGATGGCAGTGAGCACGTCTGGCGCAGGTGCGTCATGAATGATGGTTGATGAATTGGTGGACAAGTGGAAAAATGTACGATGGGTGTACAACAATGTGGTGTAGGTATTGGTTTCTCTGGTCTCTTTCTCTTTCTCTTTCTCCGCTAGAATTTCTCTGCCTGTCCATGTCTGTACTTCATCCTAGATGCCTCTCTTGTAACGTTGAATTGCTGGTCTTGCAATGATTCACTTTGCCATCGTCTGCTTGTCTAGTTTCCGAGGTCTCCAAACGAGAAGAGGACTAATGTGCCCCTGTGATTTGAAAAGAACACGAACATGCTCTTAAGGCTTCGAATGGGCGCGCCCATCAGCCTCGTGACCATTCTGTTCCACAGAGGTCTGGCTCCAGAAATGAGGTTGTAGAGTTTCCTCATGAAAAGGCAAAGCTTAATCATGGCAGAGCAAGAATGCGTACGGCGTGTTGTCACACAACCATCCTCGATCGATTTACCTCCTGGGATGGTCCCGTATATGAACTCAACTTTTCGTCCCGAAACTGGCGGAACCTTTTGGGGCTCAGAAGGTCCTGTTCCTCGTCGACTCAGACGATTGAGCCCTATTCCTTACACTCCTTATGTAGAGCCTCAGTGTGTCCTGAAGCCCCCCCCCCCCTCAATCCACCCACCCACCATGATTACCACTTCACCAACGGTATCGCTGCCGAACAGACTTCGCGATAGCATCATTTGAGGGCTTCAGACAGATGAGTAACCTGGAAGTGAATTTGGGTGATGCAAACGTCAGTAAGCACTCTCCCCAGTGCGTGGTTCGGTAGATGCTACACCTCCTGTGTCTCTTCGGAGGGTATGCACTCGCCTATCCACGGGATTTTCCGCTCACCACAGCTCATGTCTCACGTCCAATATCTCACAACGAAACGCAACAGCCGCCAGCAGCGCTGGGAAAACCGACACCATCCCATCCCACCGAGCCCCTCTGGATTACCGAGATCCTCACCGCTAGACTTTTGGCCTCATTCCTGTCGTCCACCTGATGTACTTCCAGGTTTGCCGCCCCCTCCCGAAGCGGTATAATCAACGAATAGTCTCGACATCAAACCCCGAATCGAGCATCCTCGTTCCCCAAATTCAGGCACATGATATTCAATAAACGCCCCCCACCACACCCACTCGGTAAGCCCTACCCTACAGAGAGGTGTAAGACGCAGCGCAGAGGCTGCAGCAAAAAGCGACGGGGAGAAATCACAGCCAGCCCTACGCAAAGTTTATGCATAAACCTGCAGCAAGAAATTCAAGCCTCGGCGCTTAAAATTGACGATATCAGCACCATGCTTGTGGCCATACAAGTATTGCGTGTCAGGCGGATGATGAATAACGGCTGGCTCGGCCGCTGAAGAGAACGCCACCATGGTATTGGCGATCCCCCACTTAAGACCACTTCCAGCGCAGCTCATCAGCCCAGATATGTTTTCGTCCATTTTACCTAGTCGTAACCCCCCCACCTCACTGAATGGTTGGATTCGATCTTCAATTGTCTTTGTCCGCGAGCAAAACGCCGACGGGAGAGAGACTCGAGGCCTAGAGCCATTCGATCCTGCACACACTTTCCCCTCAGATCAGCATTCAAGGCCGAGACTCCTCCGGTGTTTTTGGTGCAGAAGAGCCGATCTATCCGTCGGCGAAAGCGGGAACTAGGATCCTGATGATGGACGAGCGGTCCAGTCCGCTTCCCTAGCCCTTTTCCAAACCTTGATAAACCCAATGAATCCTCCCGAGAGATCCTGCGAGGGAAGCAACGGTCTCTTGAGAAGATAAGTGTCATATATGGTCAAAGCGTCTTGTCCCAGTGCCTGGCTTATCGGTCAGGCGTTCACCGGTCGAGGGATCTTCGGAAAAAAGACCGTTGGAACCAGGGACTATTTAACCCCGTGAGGAATGGTCGTCGTAGTACGCTCAGATAAGGCAAAAGCTATATGGTAAGATTCTGGGAGATGGATGTAACACAAGCGTGACAAAGTTTCTGATTTTGTGTCCCGGATTAACGACAATCCTGCCCAGAGACTCGTTGAAATCGACTCGGAAATCTGATAAAGTTGATGATCCAGGAACGTCGGTGGTGGTAGTCCCCACGGCCAAGATCCCGAATGGACCAGGGGTATGGCTGCTTCGGCGCCAGCTCCGCAAAGCTTCGTGTTTCCGGTTCAGCATCCCGTTCCTAATTATCACGGTGGTTGTGGTGGTTATGGCGCAAGAGAAAACGAGCCCGTCAAGATGTCATGGAAATTCAGAAGCAGGAAAGTCGTGACAAGCATCGTCCGCGTGGGGGTTTGTTTGACACTCATCAAAACAGTCACCTTGCTTTCGCCTGCTCTTCTGTCCTGTGTATCCGTTCTGCGAAAGCCACACGTGGGGAACACCACAAAAATGACAGCGATCTTGGAGACCCCCTGAAACCAGCGCAGGATCCCATCCACCCCCAACCTCCTTCCTCAAGAGAACTTTTTTCCGGCGGGAGGAATGAAATGAACTGATGGTTTTCGATAAGTGTTGTTCCTATTCTCCGAGGCCGTGGGTGGCAACCTCGGGGTTCTCGGAAAACATGTGTATTTGACAGTCCTTTCGGTCCCTTAACTGTTGTGATGATGCCGAGACGTGCATCCTGCATGCTCGAGTGGTTGGGGGTATCACCTGTAGCAAAGCCGGATCGTCTGGTATCATGCTGTTCATCACTGGAAGACACCAAACCAAACAAGCTGACAAGCAGTTTCGCAGAAGCAGAGCAGAAGTTGGCCAACCTCCGGCTTTTGGAAATGGAAGAGTCGTATCCGGCACTTGTGTTTTCACAAGAGATAGGCCAACCGGACGACCTTCCGATGACTTTGTCGTTGAGAGTGGATACTTACCGAATGTCCCCTTCTCCGACCCAACAAACAAAGTGGAGCGTTCCTGGTTGGGTATTTTTTGCGCGCGAGCGAGCTTTTTCTTCACTTGTTGATGCTGGAGACAGGTCGGGAGTCAGACTTTAGGTGGTTTCAAGGCTCCTCTCGGATGACCTGAGCGGTGAAGCGAAACAACGGCGGCTGGGCCCGGAGCGGATCCCTCTTCGACCCGGACCGAACACCGTTTGGCTATCTCCTTTTTTGACTTGGTTGCCCTCCACCTCTTCTAGGATCCAGGGTGAAAGGTGAGCCCGCGTCTGACCTTCCGGATCCGTTGGCCTACCGCCGGTGCGGACATGCGGCACTGAAGGACCGCAAACGCATTGACCTCTCTGTGTTATCAGATCAGACTGATATATCCGGGGATAGAGCACCTGCCCGGGTTGCAGGTGTTTACCGTTCTCGATAGGAGAAGGGATCTAGAAGAGGCATCCGGACGAGAACGAGAAGGGAATGTTTTGGGTCAGGACTCGCTGGACCAGCCAGTCCGTCAAGAGAGCAAAAGTACGGGAAGATTTCCTGGAGCTTGACCATTCCCGTCGCGCGTTATTCCCAAAGAAGGCATATACGCTGGGGCGAATAAGCGATGAGCTATTCCATATCGAGAAGTCTCTCTCAACGGCGTGGTGCCGACCCTCCATCAACAAAACCGCTCTCTTTCCCAGCAGATAGGTGCTGATGGCTCCCCATTTCAGGCCTTTTAGCCGGGCGAGCGACACCAGAAAGGGCCTTTTTCCTTCACCGGTCCATGCAGGCAGATCT
Source organism: Podospora australis (assembly GCA_033296905.1). Taxonomy (NCBI): domain Eukaryota; kingdom Fungi; phylum Ascomycota; class Sordariomycetes; order Sordariales; family Podosporaceae; genus Podospora; species Podospora australis. The sequence continues at coordinate 180,419 of MU864364.1, forward strand.
AGCGGTCCTGATTATTGTCCAATGGCAAGGCCTATTGCAGAGGACCGATTAGAGTCTGCTGTTTCGTGGGAGTGGTAGTTGCAACGATTAAGTTGAGCGACTGTCAGAAAAAAAGAAAGAAAAAACCCCGGCAGCAGTCCAGTTCCAGGTGTTACAACACCAGTGTTGCGAAAGTCGATGTTCCATGGTTAAGTTGTCCCGCTGTCGTCCAGGAAAAGGAACGTCTTCCTGTCCCGCCCGGCCCGGAAGAGAGATTGAGGACGAATGAAGCTACCCTGGACATATAGGAGAAAAACTGATCATCTTGTATAGCCTCTGTTCCCCCAGACCGGACGGGCGATCGGATCGTCCATCTTTTCCCACCTGGCATCTCCCCGAACCCTACATATCAACGGCAAAGAGCTTGTTGCTTTATGATCGACCTCTTCCAACGTTGCCGAACCGTCTATCTAAGAGATCATCAATTTGTCATTCCCAACCTAATTACACCATCGGAAACAAGAATCTGATAGGAAAAAGGTCCACGGAAGTCTGATATCTGTACTGGTCAAACCGTTGCTTGCTGTTCGGTCGCCAAGCTGCCAACGCTGGCATGAACCGAAGCGAATCCGACCCTGAAGTCGCAATAACCCAATCTTTTTTTTTTGATGATATCGAAAAAGATTTTCTATCTTTGAAACACCGACGAAAATAGTCAGAAAGAGAAAAGATCGTCGAAGATAGCCGATGTGTGGCAGACCCAAAGCCGAAAAGAGGCTTTAGGCAAAGAAGGTAAAAGTCACAAATACCATTTCCAGACAATTTCTGGGTGGATGGAGGGTTCCCACAAGATGTCTGTGAATGACACTCTTGGAGTCTCATGAAGTTGAAGATGGTCAGCGCTCTGAGAAATGCCCCACCACACCTCTTGTAAAAAAAATCGATGAATCCAGGAGAGGGAGCTTGGGCCATATCGTGCCCCGAGTGTGGTTGTTCAAAACCTCAACCCACCAAATCCACCACTAACCCAAGCACCACCCCCACCTTTTTTGATCTGCATTCCTGGGCAAAAGCCGCGAATTCTCTTGTTGCTGCTTCTCGCAGAAAGAGAGGAGTGGTGTGAGTTGTCGAAATCCCCGGCATCATATTGATTGAGAATCAGATTGCAGAGGTCTGCTTGCCTAGGATAAGTGAAGACGTACATACTGTTGTATTGTAAAGTATTTCCAAGCCAACTGCGAGATAAATGGACAGCCGGGTGAAAGGGTCTCTCTGTTCATCCCGTCAGAATCCCATCCATCGCCCATCCCATCCCATCCCTCCCAAGCAACTCCCTAGGTAGCCATCAAGGTTGTTGTTGTTGTTCTTGACACAGTAAATTCCGGGGGTGATCCCTCAAGCAGTTCACCCCCCGCCCCCGCAAAATCCCGATCATCAACAAGCATGTCCTGATTGTCCTCTTGAACATCTGACTACCTCCCAATAAAACCTCATGCGCATAATACCAAAAAGAACGCATCTGAGTGTAAAGTATTTGATCTGGAACTGTGGCTTAGAAAGATGATCAACACGTGAGGCCCTGAGGGAAACCAAAAAAGACCCAGCCAGACCCAGACCCAGACCCTTCGTGTCGGTGTCCATAGGTGTGTCCAGTCCAGCCAGGCGGATTGGGACAAGGGACTTGACTAGTCAGTTGTTTTGGTGGAACTCTAGCAGCACATTCCTCCCCTCTTCCAAGCAAGCGAGGGCTGGAACTTTTTTTTCTTTTATTAGTGCTGTACACTTCCCTTAGGTAAAGTTGGCGGCCCCATGCCACCTGGTACTAGGCAAGGGTTTATCTGCTAGATCGCAGATAGCATCATCGTAGGCGGCCAGCATGTCAGTCATGGCTTTTTATGCGGTGAGTGAAGCGCGGCCGAAAGAGGAAGCCAGAGAGCTACGTGTGTTTGTTCAGAATTTCATGGTGTAGAGGGTATTTAGTTTTAAAGCTAAGTAAAGATATCAGTAATAATAGTAGTAGTAGTTTAAGTTCAAGGTAGAAGAAGTCGAAGGAATCAACATCTCTCAAGCTTCATTTCTGAGAGTGTGTCCCTGTCTTCTTCTCTCTCCCTCGCATCATCATCCAACAAGTTTAGTGTGTTGTTGTTGTTGTTGTTGTTGTTGTTGTTGTTGTTGTTGTTGTTGTTGATCCAGATTCCCCGTAGATTCCTCTGCTCCTCCCTTCCCCAAGCAACCCCTCTCTTTTCTCCTCTTCTTTACTTCCGGCCCTCCTCCAATGCCTGGGTTGAATAGACACAATCCCCCCCCCGTTTGTTTGACTCCAAAAACTTCCGCGGCTTGCCCAGTAGGAGACCTGTCAAAAAGCAATGGAAAGGCCCGCAGACATGAGAAAATTGGATATTTTACGCCCCAATAAATGCCCTCTCTTTTGGTTTATGCGCCATTCGCCGTGGTGAATTCGGTAAATGTCTGGATGATTGCAGCAATGAAAATGGTGGTGGAAAACTGGTCGATGGAAAATTGCTGGAAATGGAAAACAGACTCGCGAGCTGCCAAATTAGGCCAGATGCATATTATTTTTTTTCGAAGCTGCCAGAAAAAATCGCCAATATGCAAGATCAAATCAGACCGATTACTGGAATTATTCGCGCAACCAGTTGCCAAGAGAACGGGGGTGGTTTGAGAGTTCAAGTCGCCCGGTGCCGAGGAGAGAAGGTGAAAAAAAGAGAGCGAGAGATAGAGAGAGGCCTCGTATGCGAAGCCCGGGTATCAGCGGGAAAGGAAGAGGCAGGTGGTTTTTAGTTGCTCATAATATGACACAACCCCTCTTATCAGCCTTTGTGCGTCGGTATCGGCTCTCTTTCGACTGGATGCTAGACTCTGTTCTCCTCGACTCGTACTTGCTGCTCCCTGTTGGAGAAAGCGGTTGGGATGCGGCCTGGCGCTGCCTCCGGAGGATCCTGACCACGTCATAGAATGCTTTGTCGACATTGATGTAGTTCTTTGCGGAAGCCTCTACAAATTCGCAGCCCAGTTCACGTGCGAGGGCGTGTCCTTCCTGTGTGGAAACCTCTCGCTCGGCAATGCGGTCGCTCTTGTTCCCCACCAGCATGATTGGGACCGGTGCGGACTGGCTTGCGGCTGAGATGGGTGATCCCGGGTATGAGGGCGATGACGCTGTAGACTCTTTTACTCGCTGGATTTGGTGGTGGAATCTCTTGATGCGCGTGAACGACGATCGAGACGAGATGCTGTACACCAAGATAAAACCCTCGCCATCTCGGATCCACTGGTCTCGTAGCGCCGTGTACTCTTCTTGCCCCGCTGTGTCCAATACCTCGAGCATGCAAGCCTGGTTGTCGATCACCGCTTGCTTGCGGTATGAATCCTCGATGGTGGGATCATACTGGAGAGATGGAATGTTAGTGACAGTTCTAATCACCGAGAATGACAGGAGACAGGAAACTGCCAATCAAGTGCACTTACAGTCTCAACAAAGTGTTGCAAGCAGAGCTGAATTGTTAAGGCGGTCTTCCCCACGCCACCGTCTCCCAGCACCACCAACTTGTAAAGCACCATTTTGCCCGCCATTTTGGGGGATGTGTATTTGTATTGAGATTGCTCGCCGCGTGAGGTTTTCAGTGGCTCGTAACGTAGATGATGTTGTTGCGGCTATCGGAGCAGGGAGGGACGTTGGTTTTGGGGGACCGGAGGGAAGGCTTGTGTTTGGTTGCCAAATGGCTTGGTGGAGGGAGAGGAGCACAGCACCCGGGGCGTAGCTAGTAGCGTAGCTTAAGATGGGCCGATCGATTGGGAGAGGGGCGACAAGAGAGACGCAACCGCAAGTAAACGAAGAAAACCAGCAACCGAACAGCCTGGGATCAACAAGAGGAATACTGGATTGAAAATGCAAATGGATTGGATGGGGTGCGTGCGTCAAGCAGAAAGTGCGTGCGAGCGTTGTTTGCTGCAGTGTGTTCGTGCGTTGCGTGGTGGACTGCTTGGTGGTAGGTAGGTGGTGTGCTGGGTGCGTTTCCTTGCTTCCAGTTGCTCCAGGTCGTGTCGCACTCAACTCCGGCTCGGGGAGGGAAAAAGCGTACGTCAAGGCGGGGAGAACCGAAAAGGTGGGAATGGGTCAATGGAGATTGATGCGGAAATTTTAGTATCTCAAAACTACAGAGTTCGCGAGATGTATGGCGGGAAAAGTGCAAATTCCTCGCTCGCTGTACTGGGCTGCGCTGAAGATAATAGAAGTGAAAAAAATGGGAGGGTAAGTCGAGCCAGCAAATGATACCAGTTGACTTGAGCCGGGGTTTGGGATGGCGGTGGGCGGGCAGCGTTGAGCGGAATGGAGAGTTGGTGGAGTAAGTATTGGGACAAGCGCGGGCGGATGTGGACGGCTTTGGATCCCCGACTGACGACTGGCGACTGGCGACTGGAGGCAGGCTCGCAGGCAAGGTACTTCTCCCGTCAGGTTTGTTGGAGATACTTCACAGGGAATGCTGATGTTGCAGTTGCAGTTGCAGTTGCAGTTGCAGTTGCAGTACTGACCGGATCGTGAGATGGCGTCAGAGAATAAGGTAGCGAGGCCGAATGCGAAATGCTGCGCGGAATAAAGAACCAAGAACCAGCAATGCCGAGGCGTCGAATGGAGAAGACGATTTTTTGGTTTGATTTGGTCCGATGAAGATACCAACAAATAAGTACCTCCAATAGCTTTTTGGGTAGTCGGTGGTAAGGTAGCGTTAGCTTTTTCAATGCTTTGAAGGAAGGGCGGGGGTAACAAGGCTTTTCATAGGTCACCAGGAGGTAATAGGTGAAGACAAGGCCAACATGGGGTTTCCCGCAACAATACGAAGACCAGACGGGCCAGAAGCAGCTTGAATTACATGTACAAAAAAAAAAAAAAGAGATGCATATGCCGGAGTTATAGTTTCGACCCCAGACCATCTTTTGCGGTCTCGATGCACCGCCATCACATTCATCCATCACAACATCACCACTCACAAGGCAGTCGGGAACCCCATAATGTGCACGGCGCAAGGCATGAGGACCCGATAACCCAGGAAACTCTCCCGTCCCGGCGGGTCCGCATCAGGTCGAGGATTGGAATGGAGAACACCAAACGTGATCTCGAGGCCAGCCGGACGGCATGGCAAAAAAGGGTCTCCCTCCAAACAGGCCTGCCTGCCTGCCACCTCACCAGTCACCACTCTGCTTGAGTCCCGTCTAAGGTATCTTCCCTTCATACATGCCCAGAAGAATGACCAAGGGAGAAAAGAAAAGGGCGCTTTTCCACCTGGAATTGTTCGGTTCGTCGAGGTGAGGTTCTTATTTTCCAGTCACCTAGGTACCTTAGGTATCTACTGATGAGGTGAGGTGATCAATGCCATGGTGCATGTGTGCTGCTGCAGTCAATGTTGCAGGCGGGCAGGACAGACAGCCCAGGCGCTGCCCTGGAGGTGTCCACAAGGCGAGCGGTCCTGAAATTCAGCAGAGGCCAAGCTGCCATCGGTTTTTTCCCCACAACCCACTTTCAACCACTCCCCGTCGACGAATCATTCCCGCCCGTTCCCATTCCTAATAATTATTCCCATCTTTCTTTTTGGTTTGGTTGCCCTGTGTTCCGATACACAAGATCCGCCAATGATGCACGTCTGCCAATAGCGGAGTACTTCGTACAAATTACAAGCAGTTATTGCTCAAGAAGACAAGACGGGAGGTGGCGCTCCACGCTGTCATTTTGAACCCGTCCCCGGGTACTGTATCTGCTTGCTTCCATCCATACTGCGTACGCCTTGCTTTCAGTGGTCATCAAGAGGAGGAGTCTACGGATGTGCCCAGTGCGCCCGTCCCGCTTCCGTTTGTCCTCCACGCATCATTCATTCTCTTCTTGTTCTCTTCCTCATCCTCCGGAACCTCTGGGTTTGTCGGCATTCGCGATGCTGATCCGGCCGGCAAAGAGGGCTAAAAACGTGGAGGAGAGCCCCGTCCAATCATGCCAGCAGTCGACCACCCACAAACTGTTATGGACCCAACCGAGAGTCTTTGGTGGTTAAAACAGTCGTGCGGTTGAATTTCCAGAACAGAAAAATGCCTGAGGTGATCATGTCCTCGAGGCTATGAGGTCGATCGCTGGTCGAGGCTGGATGACGTTGCCGACCCGTTGGGGCAACACGCCGTGGTCTTTCTTCCCTTCTTCCTCCATGCGGCCAACATCGGGGGCCACCTACAGCAGCATATCCGCGGTATATTTACAGTAGTACTGCGTACTTACACCAGGTGACGGGAGGGCCATGCAGGCGCTCAGAGCAACACGCGCCACTGGGCCGGCTACATTGTGACGGGAGGGCAAACAACAGGACACACAGGCTTCGGAAACATCGACAACCTCGGCGACCTTTACTGGGGTGAAAGGCTGAAAGCATTACATACGCCTCCATGGCTCTGGCTGTGCTGCGTCAATCTGGAAACCGAGTGTAGCTTCGAGCTTGACACTTTTTATGTTTGATGGTCACATCTCATATTCATCGTCTTGATGCGTACAGAAGCCACCTTTCCCTGAGATTTTTTAGCATGCAGACTCGCGGGCGGCTGGTCGCAGGACGTTGCCGGCCCCATGTAACCCAAAGTATCGGATACTTCCTGGTGGGAAGTTTGCGGGACAATTTTTGTCTTATGAGGGTCTCATTGGAGCTCGTTCCCCAGGTTCCCATACAAATTGGGTACCGTGCAATGGAGGGAGGTGTCCGTGCCGCTTTATTCTTCCAACGGATCCTCTTCTTTGGTGCGACCAACAGCCGACTTGTCCTTGATAGGCTCAACAGGAGTCTCGGATGCTTAGCCGCGCTCGAGCAACATACTGCGTATACACTCCTTCTGTTATGCAGCATCCAGTTATTTAGTCAGGACGAGCAGACAAGATGGTGACCGGTCGAGTAGCAGGCCGGAGGAGGACTACCGAGGTTTACAGAACCGTCAACGTTCGTTGGATTCTTCTCTCCTGGCCTTGATCGCCGGCCCGACGACACGAGCCACAAAGTTCAGTCGCCCAACCGAGGCACCGAGGAGTTCTGTCAAGCTGTCAGTTGAAATTCCCATCCCCGAGATGGTCGCACAAGATGTCTGGATTCAACGCTGCACGAACAAACCCCAATCATCCCCGCTTCCTAGGCTCGATCCGATCAAGATACAGGCGACCCTATCGCAACTAGCGGAAGAAGCGGAGGGATGCGGTGGTAAGACTCTAGCGCCTGCCACTCGACTCGCAGCGGACGGCGGTCCAACTACTACTCGACAGTAGGCGCCGCGAGCTTGACGAACGAACAAAGTGCGCTGTTGGCCATCACTATCCGCGGGGGTCCGTACGCTTTTCTCAATTTGGTCTTTTCTATTGAACGTCTGACGCCTTCAGACGTGGGAGCTTGCTTGCTTGCTGCATGCACGCGACACCAAGACGTCCCTCGCCGCAAAACCTCGACGGTCATTGTAACACGGATTTCCAACAAGTTCTTCTCAAGACTACAACAAGCGATGACAAACTCTCACTTGCGGTGTCTGGGCGCGCGGATAGACCTCGAAGGATTTCCGAGATCGCCGCAAGCTGCACCGAGCCTGTGGGCTTTTATGAGGTTCCGGGAATGACCTCGGACTCGAGCTGTCTAACACCGAGTGTTCTGTTACTACGAAGTATAGGTTCAACAATATCGAGACGACTGGGATTCAAGCTAGGGCTGAGACCGAAACGCAAGGAATAGGTTTGGTCCGGAGCTGTCAAAGTCTCGACCCAGACAAGATATCAAGTCCCTAGTTTCCACACACAACAACATGGGTATACCTTTATCAAGCCCCTGTTAAGGTTCACCTGACTTTCGCTCCATGCGGGAACCACGCATGATGTCACCCTTTTAGGGGCGGGACTGAGCTGGACTGGGCTAGGAAAGGAAGGGCTCCGATATGGTGCTTCCAAGAAAGTATCTTGCGCAGCTCTATTTCGTTTTGCAGGTGAATCTTGTCTCTTATTCTCTCTCCTTGGCGCCACCAAAGCCCCTTAAACCTGTTATATGTCAAGAATCGCAGGGTTGTCGTATCCTCCTCAAGATTTGACTTTACATTCCCTATATCCAGCATTATCACACCCTAGGCAGGGGCGGAGCTTTCCGTCTCCTTTACGCTACCAGGCGTCTGGCTACCTCCTCCAACCCCCCTTCCCCTTCACCAATCCAGACATCCACCCACTTCCTTGCCTCCGCGTACCTCTCCTCCTCGGGTTCCCACTCCTCCTCCCCCGGCCGCTCGACGTACACCGTCCGGAACCCCAGCTCCCTTGCAGCAGCCAGATCGCCCAAGTGCGCCGCTACCATGGCTACCTGTTCGGGTTCTAGACCGAGAGTCTCACACGCCCCCAAATATACCTTTGCATTCGGCTTGTAGGCTTTGAAGTCGGCGGCAGAGATTATCCTCTGGAAATGCAGCTTCCCGGACTCGTTTAGGTCGTTCAACAAGGAGGTGTTCCCATTTGACAAGGTCGCGGTCACGTACTTTGTCCCCAGCCTTTGGATCCCGGCGGAGGAATCCGACCAGGGCGTGAGGAAGTGCCAGGTCTTGGTGAGTTGCTCTACCTCCTCTGGAGTGAGTGTATCAGCGAGATCCCAGTCCGCAAGCAGGGAGAGGAGGGAGTCGCGGTGGTGTGTGTCAATGTCCTTCCAGGAGGTCTGGCCGGGGATGAAGTTCCGGGTGAACTGGCCGTAGGAATTCCGCCAGAGCTGAGCGAAGTGATCCCAGTCTCTGCGGACGTTGGCCAAGGTTGGATTGGAGCTCGAGGCAGCGGTGTTCTGGAGAGCGGTAGTTACCGTCGAGCGCCAGTCCACTACTGTCCCGAAGACGTCGAAGGTGAGCGCCTTGACGTTTGACAGGGTGGGGTCTGGGGTTGCAGGCGGTCCTGGCATGTTTGGGTGTTCTAGGCTTCGGACTGGGGGTGGAGACGCACGGGGTGACAGAGGAGCTGGATGCGAAAGTAGCCTGGCAAGGGGGCCGGTAGAGAGGATTAAGGTTTGTGGTAACGTTAATTTGACTGACTGATTGTACCTAAGGGATATCACATATCATCCAAGGAGAGGAGTGCCAGTCTCGAGAGAAAGGTAACGCGCCACAGACAGAACCGATAAGCAATCAAATGACCAACCATTCCGTGATGTACCCCGACTCTCGCGAACACCCTACCGCACCCCGCTCTGCTGTCCCGGATGAGTCCGGATCAGATTCCGGCCGGCATTGCGGAGTGGGGTTTTCGTTGGAGGTTAGGGGTGCGGGGAACTTCAGCTCCGGGGCGGCAGCTGAACTGACGTCAGCCATTTTCGGGCTCTGCTCAGTGGTGGTTCTTTTGGATGAACACTGACATCGCGCATGCGGATACCTCTTGGGTAACAACTTGAGATTAATGATGAGTAAGCAAAATCATAGCCCAAAGTCATCTTTACCAAGGAAAAGAGTTTTGGTTGCTGCTGACCTTGATAGGTGATGATGATGATGAGATTATTCAAAATAAATAAACATTTTCCAATGCGACTATACTGATATATCTGTAAATCTCCTCAAGTCTTTCTCACAATTTTGCTGTATCCAACGATTGTTTGGTGGCATTCATGCAAACGCGCGCGCTTTATTCATGTGTTCTTGATGCTTCACAGTCTAGACATTCGCTCCCCCCCAGACTTGCGTACACCAGCCCATTCCCTCACCAGAACAACCGGTGGAAATATCCGAAAGTAAATAACCACCTGATCAGTCATCCTCAATGGCAGAAAGTCGCCAAACAACCGGCACGATGCCTTCCATCACAAACTCGATAACAGCACATGAGATAAAACGGCAGCAGCAGCAGAAACGGCACTTTTCCGACTCCCACTACGATAACGCAGCCCACTCCCACCCACCTATAACAAAGTTCTTTCATCCCAACACGCATTTCTACCGTCCGCAAACTCGTTTTCGGGGGAGCAGTCAAAGCCATGTCGAAAAGAAGGGACATGAGCATGTATACCACGTCTGGAGAAGCCGAGACAACAGAAAGGGGCGGCATGCTGTTGTTATCTTCTTCCAAAAAGAAAAAGACGAAGAGGGAGGGGGAAAGAGAAAGAAATGGCAAGGTGGAATGGAGTCGACGAATTCTCTACGGCAGGTAGCAAGGGGGGTTGCAAAGATGGCGACGAGGTTTCCGGTTTGGGATGTGAGTTGGCTTGTTGCGATGGCTTTTGTTTGGGGTATGTATACGTATGTTCTATTCCTTCTTCTGGTTTGTTTTTGGGAATCGGGGGGTGGATGGAGTGGTTGTTACTCTCTGCTTTGGCCTGTTTTGGGCTTGAGACGGGAGAAGAGGGGAGAAGTAGACGGGGTTAGGGGATGGAAAGAAAAAGGAAAAGTTGCTGAATATGAGAGAGCTGACGGCTTGGGACTCATGACAGGTTCTATCGTTTGGTGTATTAATGGGTGTTTTGTGTATTTCCCTCTGGTAAGTCTATCCCCTTCGTCACTTGCCGGTGGAATGGATAGCTAGCTGCCTACTGGAAATATGCAATCAGCCATGGTCAAAGTCATGGAGGAGGCAGCTCAAAACAAACAAGGGGATAAGGTGGAAACAAGCTAATACAAGAAAAACAGGCAGCACCCCGCTCCGAATTCGAAGGAGAAACAGACATAGCCGCCGGAATCCTCGCCTTCATAGGCGCCACCATCTTCGAGATTGGTTCCGTGTGGATGGTGCTCGAAGCCGTCAACGAGAACAGAACAGATTGCTTCGGCTGGGCTCTCGAGGAAGCTGGGCATCCGACATTACACCATACCCACGAAGAACACTGCCAACACTCGAGCTCAGACCGAAAGTCGCTGTTGCCGTCGACGGCGCCTGAGCGGAAGTGGTGAGTACCATCCTCCATTTCCCTTTGTGTTATTATAAGCTAACGAAGCTTGAAATAAAAGGTCCTGGTGGCCCACAGCCCATGAACTCCGCACCCACTACATCAAAGAACTTGGTTTCTTAGCAGCCATCACACAGCTCGTCGGGGCTACCATTTTCTGGATGGCGGGGTTCACGTCCATCCCGCCCATCTACGACTCGTTCTCATCAGTGAGGGTCATGAACGGCACCTACTGGCTCCCGCAGGTGGTGGGCGGGTGTGGGTTTATCATTTCTGCCATCTTCATCATGCTGGAAGTCCAAGAGCGGTGGTGGAAGCCCAACCTCAAATCGCTGGGGTGGCATATTGGGTTCTGGAACTTGGTGGGAGCGATTGGGTTCACGCTGTGCGGTGCGCTGGGATTTGGAGTGGATGATGAAGCCGTTGAGTATGCAAGTATCGTGAGTACGTTTGTCGGGAGTTGGGCTTTCTTGGTGAGTGCTTTCCCTTCGGAGATGAGATGGGTGGTTGGTTAACTGGTGATAGACTGGCTCGGTGATTCAGTGGTATGAGTGCCTGAACAAGTACTCGCTATCGATCGAGAGGAGACCTTCGTGGGTTCGATCTTCGGAGAGCTTATCTGCGTAGAGAAGGGAAAAGATACCCTAAATCGAGAAAAGTTCAGTTCAGAGGACCTGGACCGTACTATGAGGAAAATAATATAAGAAGCACTAGTGGATTGATTCAGTCCGTGCAATGATAATGATTTCAGAACCGCAAGAAAGCAAAGGTTACATGTGCCATGCCATATGGGGCTCTTCAACGTACCGTCACCCTACCTTATATTATCAAGACCAACGACCTCGCTGTCTATTCCATTTTCGGGGGACCCATCCACGCACGACCTGTCTCTTCGTCTATGGCAGACACCGTAGTACCAGTAACTGAGTCCAAAAAAATATCATGAGAGTGAGAGATGGCAAAAAGCTCGCCGGCTAGCCGTTCCCTCGGATCTTGGGTCGGGGGCTATAGCGGATTATGAAAACCCTCGCTCCTGAGGGTTTTGCTTTTTGGATGCGGTGTTAGTGCCAGGAATCGAACGCATGATTGTTTCCCGGAGGCTAAGCCTGGCTGGCCTCCCGGGAGGCTTTTCCTTCCCAGACCGCTGGGCCACGGGGCCAATTTTGTCTGAGAAAGGAAGCGTTGGAAGGTAGATGGAACTGGTGGTATATATACCTACCTACCGTCGACAGTCTGTTGCGGAAGGAGCAGGAGGCCACCACCAGCCTCACGCTCACTACCGTGACCGGACCAAGTAAGCATATTCATTGGGGTCAGTATTCATTGGGGCCAGTTCACAAAGCGGCGGGCACTTCAACTTAGATAGGGTAGGTTCTAGGGCCACGAGTTGAGCCAATGGCCAAGGGGTCTAGACACATCCCGCTTTTGTGTTCCTGGAAGATATGATTCATACATCAACACGAAGTAAGTATCGAGCTGCTTGCTACAGTCAAGCGGAAATATACCCATCTCCTCGATCTCCTTGACCTAGCTTGCACCATCTTGGCCCCGTTGCGCAAGGCTGCCTGACCATATAGGTAGCTGGTATAGAAATGTAGAGGCCTCTTCAAGGACACGATCGGTGCGAGATCGGGTCTTCTCAAGTGCAAGAGACATTCATGTTCATGAACCAAGGTTTCCTCCAAGGACACCAGGTAGTTCCATCATCCTCTCACATATCGCTCTCGAATGAACTCCAATGTTGGGGTGATTGCTTCTAGAGCAGGAGCATATACACATCAATCAATATGGCTTCCAAATCTCCTGAAGAATACCAACACACAGACCCTGAAAATACCATCAAGCCCAGCAAGTTACAACCAGAGCGACATGCGCAAAAAGAGCCTCTATTCATGTTCGAAGTCGTAGCCAAAAAAACACGACAGAGCAACCAAGAGGAAGAAGTAAACCAACTCCAGTTCCGTCCCACGCCACACAATGAATAGGAGAAACGATGGCAAGAATTATGTAGAGAGTTGTAGCAAATCAGCATAAGCTACGAGGTATATGAACATATGTACAGAAGAGGTTTAGGTGTTGTTTGTTCGAGCTGCGAACACCAACAAACACCCATGAGACTAGAGAAAGAAAAAAAAGGAAAATAGTAAACTTGAAAAATCAAAACACCCTTTTTGATTTCCCCATATGCCACACCACCCGAGGTATTTCCCATCCCAATGTTTTTCGATCCGGGAATTCATCATGAAAATTTTCCACTTTTTTCCCAACCAAAAGCAGATCAATTCTTTTGTGTGTGTTCCCGAGCGCAAGAAATTCAAACCATTCCCACACGCACCACCATCAAACAACTTCCGTTTACCAGAAGCTGCTTAGTTGTTCTCGGGCCGAAGAGCACTGTAGAGGAGACAAAAGGTTAGTCGAAGTCACTTCATCCGGGATCTAAGAGATCCAAAACATACCGAACGGCCTTGCCTGCCCGCCAGATCTCGAGGTTGCGGATCTCCTCGAGCTCCTTCTCGTACTTCTCACGGTAGTCGGGCTGGGAGTTGTACTCGAGGGAGCGCTTGGTCTCGGAGCCGTCCTTGACGGACTTGTAGAGGTCGCTGAAGACGGGCTTGAGGGCGTCCTTGAAGCGGGGGGTCCAGTCGATGGCACCACGGCGGGCGGTGGTGGAGCAGGCCTCGAACATGTAGTCCATGCCGTACTTGCCGATGAGGGGGTAGAGGGACTGGGTAGCCTCCTCGACGGTCTCGTTGAAGGCCTCGCTGGGGGAGTGGCCCTGCTCACGGAGGACCTCGTACTGGGCGAGGAACATGCCGTGGATACCGCCCATGAGGCAGCCGCGCTCACCATAGAGATCGGAGTGGACCTCCTTCTCAAAGGTGGTCTCGTAGAGGTAGCCGGAGCCGATGGCGACACCCATGGCGATGGCCTTCTCCTTGGCCTTGCCGGTCACATCCTGGTAGACGGCGAAGGAGGAGTTGATGCCACGGCCCTCCTTGAAGAGAGAGCGGACGGTGCGGCCGGAGCCCTTGGGGGCGCAGAGGATGACATCGACGTCGGTAGGGACCTCGACGTGGGTGAGATCCTTGAAGACAGGGGAGAAACCGTGGGAGAAGTAGAGAGTCTGGAAGGGAACATCCCGGTCAGCATGACGAACACGTCACAGAGGAGAGGTTCGTGCTTGGCAACAAGGACATACCTTGCCCTTGGTGATCTGGGGCTTGATGTGAGGCCAAGTCTCGGACTGAGCGGCGTCGGAGAGGAGGTTCATGATGATGGTACCCTTGGAGATGGCCTCATCGACCTCGAAGAGGTTCTTGCCGGGAACCCAGCCGTCCTGGATGGCATCCTGCCACGACTTGCCGTTCTTGCGCACACCAATGATAACATTGAGGCCGTTGTCACGGAGGTTGAGGCCCTGGCCGTGACCCTGGGAGCCGTAGCCGATAAGAGCAAGGGTGTCGTTCTTGAAGTACTCCTATTTCGGGGAAAAGATTCCAATTAGTTTTCATGTTCGATTTTTCCGAGATACCCAGCTGTCTGGAGTGCAATTGTGACTCACCTGGAGCTTCTCAATGGGCCAGTCGGCACGCTCTGTAAGTAAAGAATTGACGTCAATAACTCCATTGCCCCACTGGTTTGTGATTTTGTGATGTGTGACCCCTCTATTCTGGTCATAGCTTCATCATTACTCACCATAGACATCCTCCTTCGAGCCAGCGAAGTCGATGGTCTTGACACCACGGGTCTGCTGCTTAGCGACGGGGGCAGCAGCAGTGCGGGCGGCAGCAACGGCCGAAGCTCTCACGAGGCCGGCAGCGGCGACGAAAGTGCGTCTCTGGGCGGCGGGAGTGGCCAATTGGCGGCCCAACGGGCGGAGGGCCTTGGAGAAGGTTCTTGAGGCAGACATGGTGATGGGAATTGTGTGGTGGTGGTGGTGGTGGGGAATATGGGAAAAGAAGAAACAAGAAGAGAGAAGTCTAAGGCCCGGGGGAGGTGGGAGGTCAAATTGACTTTATGTGGCTTTCGAGAGAGGAGCTCACACCGTTTGTTTCTCTGCTACAACCAGCTGTTCGTTCATTGACAACCCAGTCACCGGAGCTGCGAGTCAGAGTTTTTTTTAATTTTTTAACCCTCCTCCCTGCCAGCGGACCAGCAATCGTTCACCGACTTCGGGGCCCTTTCGGGAGACTGGCGTGCTTCTGGGTGGGGCACTCTCCCGCTATTGCTGGATTTCGCTGCCCTGTAATTGGCTGGGGTGAATCCGGGGCGACGAGCGCCGACCCATCGCCGACCGGGATAGGGCAGAGATCCACCGTTCTGTCGAGCTGGGATCCAAGTTCTTGGAAGTGCCAGGAGAGTTGCGAGTGCGGGCGTTGGCGGGTCTGGGTCTGCAACAACCCTTCCTCCTAAAAGAGCTGAAATCGGAGCGGGGGAGGTCGCTGGAGATTGAGCTGGAACCAAGTGTTCATAGCTGGAACAGGTGGTGTCGCCCTGAACAGCCTCACCACTCACTCACTCCATGGTTCTCGACGTCAAGCGCGCCAAGGATTGAGTCACCAACAACACCCCCGGGCTTCCTTCCATCGGTGCGCTGAGAGGGCTGGAGCTGTCTCCGTATTGCCTCCGCGCTCCTGGACCGGCCCGCCGATCATCGTGGTCAAACCCGTTCGAACCGGCGGCCGAAATCTGGAACGTGGTTCTCAGCAGGTCTTGGCATTATTGAGTGGATGGGGGGGGGGGAGCACTCATCACACGGGAGTGGGGTCTTTATGATGACGAGAATGGGTGACTCGAATCCGGGGTCGGGGCCGGCGTCGGAATCGGCATCGGGCGTCACAAGCAAATGGGACAAGGGTAGCAAGATGGAAATCCGATCATCGAATGCCTGTGACAGCATTGTATCTTGGATTCAGAGTGTATGTGTCATACGAAGTAAAGGTGAAGCAAAAAAGGAAAGCCGTCGTATCCCAGATTTCCCATTCTTCTCGCTGTGAACCGTGATGGTCAAAGAGAAAAAACGCCAGACGTCCGTTGCAGCCGACATGTTTGAAAACCCACGATGGCATCACTCCCTCCCCTCCCTCTTGCCCATCTACGCCGCGTGGTTGCGTAATCAAACTTGAGGTGTGCTAAATATGTAATCCGCCCAGACCTTCTCACCTCCTACAAGATCCTCCTTCGGGTCGCCGCGATCTCTTCCTCTACCTGTCCCTCTCTCGACCGCTTCCGTCCTCTAACCTCAACTTCAGTCTCCTAGACTAGTACCCTCTCATACAACTCGCCCTTGACCGAACCGCCCCTCATACTCTGCTGCACGTTCCGCTTGAAGCCCTCCCTGTTATTCCTCAGGTCCTCGGCCGCCTCCTTGTTCAACGGGTCGCTCGCGTTCGGCTCCAGGAACAAGAATTGCAGACCGACTATAACCGCATTGAGGTTGAGGACTGGCTTCCAGTCTTCCCTCAGAATGTTTAGGCACACCTTACCCTCGAGGTCAATATTAGGGTGGTAGATCTTCTCGCGGCACTGCACCTTGGGCGGCTCGTGGGGGAAGCTTGGGGTGATGTTGAAGGTGAAACTGAAGCGGCCGCCCTTGTACATACCCTCATCCGGCTCGATATAGAGGATGAAGGAGAGGATGTCGTCTGGGTCGGGGAACTCGGTGCGCATCGTGCTTCCGAGGGAGAGCTCAGAGAGATCTGTATTTGCGAAATATTAGTATCTCATGTCCCAGACGTGTTGGATCCCATCCATTTCGAGGTGAAGACGGTACCTTTCTGCACTCGTAATTGCGCGGCCGTGACCTTCTTCTTCTTGCCACCCGCCGCAGCGCCCTCGGCGTTCTCAGCCTTCTGCTGCTCCTTTTTCTGTTTTCGGGGAAACCCTTTGCATCAGCATATCTTCCCTCCTGTTGTGTGTGTAGAATCGCGCCATACCATGGACCATATCTTCAACATCTTGACTGTCTCGCTATCTCAGCTCCGTCTAGGTGTCGGTTTGGGTTGGGATCTCTGAGAGTGTGACGAGGGGCGAGAAAATAGAAACTCGATCGTTGCAAGCTCGAAAGTTGTAATGCGCCTTGTCGAAGGAAGAGAGGGATCGGAGTCGCAAACAAATCTTATTCAGGAAAAAAAAAAAAAAAAAAAAAAAGGTTTGTTACGAGGGGCAACTTAGAGGAAGCCCAAAGTCCAAAACCGCCAACGACAGAATGCGGGGCAAAAACAGGGACGTGAGATCCGATCGCCCTTTCTCCTGCACGGTGCCTGTCTGCTGCCTGAGTCCCCGACTAAAGATGTTTGAAGCTGTCAGATGGGAATTTCCGTTTTCTTTTGGCCTGCCTGGCAGTATATGAGTGGATTATATCGTCCAAACAGTGCCGAAAGATGTGAGTTGGTCGGGTTGCGTGCTCAACTTCCTCTTCCCAAGAGTTCGTGTTTAGGTCGCGCTGGCAAGGCAAGGCGGCGTACCCAGCGGTCAAGGTGGGGGTTTTGCTTGGCATTTAAAATGGGCCCTTGGTCCAGAAGGAGCTTCCAGTTTATACAAATTTCATCCTCGACCCAACTCCCAGAGAAAGTTTCTTTACACCCACAGAACTTACCTATACGCATCGATGAATCTTATACATGCATTCTAAATGTAAAAGCAGGCATGTTTAAATCTAAAAACACGCATGCTTACTTTATGTTCTCTGTATTCCGATATAAAATGACACATAGGGACATCCGCTAGACGTGGAGAAGGCTGAATTGGGAGGTGTTTAGAAAGACTTAGACGCCTTTGACAGAGTCTTACAGGCATCGAAAATCATCTTCCATGCGTTAAGAAATATATACCACCCTTCTTGAAACTACTGTCAGGTGTATATTTTTGTCTTGTATGCCTATCAAGATCATGTAAATGTGTGGCAGGCCGGGTTTGGATGCATTCACTAGAAAATATCACGCATTAGTTTCATAGTTTAGTCCGTGTACAAACAGAGCTTAACACCCTGATCTTTTCGCTGGACACCCGCCCACTTTGCTTTAACGCATTCAAATAAAAATAATAGGCATATAAAAACAAGTAGTAGATATGTAGTTTAACTTAGAATGTGTGCTATTACAGTTAATACAGATACTTGGTATTGCGTAGGTGCGAAGAATTCATTCTAGGGTGTATAATTAAAAAGATCACGCCGATATTTATGCATAATACATGGCTTGGAAAAAGAACCAGACTTCAGACGTGTTACTAAAATTGTATTGACATGACAGAACCAAAGTGCTAGATCGAGACAAAACGCCCTGACAAATGCCTAACTCTGTTTTTCAAATCGTCTTATCCACACGCTTAATATCCCAACAACACTTGTGACAAACAAACCCTCTTCTTCAAAATATCAAGGCTTCGGTCGTGTAGATCGTGAAACAGGTTATTCCTTGATTCCTGCGCTCTTAAAGCAAATGAAAGCATGCCGGCGAAAACATGATATGAAAACGAAATTCACCCGCCCCTTGATATACAGAGCATCTGCTTTCGCAACCGAAAACCCAACCACACCTTTTTTTGACTAGGGAAACGAACCCTCTCCTGCTTAACGCCGGGCAAAGCAGCACATGATACCAGTCCGGCCGAGGAACCACAAGAAACCGATGAAGCGAACGATCGAGAGACCGGCAGTAGCGAACAGTAGGAACTTGAAGAACCAGGCAGTTCTTGCGGAAGCGGTTTGCTAAAGGAACAGTTAGCATAGTCCTTGAAAAGCAAACACAAGAATAGAAACACTTACCCCGATGCCAAACGAGTTAAAGTTGTCGCTGGTAATAACAACGGCGAGCAAGCAGTTAGAGAAGAGCCAGAGAACAACCAGTGTGGTTCTGAAAGACTTGTACGAGTCCTCCAAATCTTTGGTTTCGGCCTCCTCCACCTCCTTGTACGGAGCCAGAGCTCTCCGGACGGTCTGCTCAAACATCTGATCAATATCTTCCTGCGGCTTCTCGATTTCCTCGACGACAACTTCGTCCTTTTCACCCTTGCTGACTTGGGCTGAGGGCAATGCGTCGTTCTTGTCGGAACCCTTGGTACCCCATGACACATCGTGCCAGTTGTTGAATGCGTACACCATGAGGATGTTGATATAAGTCGACATGAGCAGCATATAGTAGGGGAACGAGTGGAACATGTGCCACGGATCGAGGTACATGAACGAGGCGAGGAAGTAGAGACCGTAAATGGTGATCAGGGCCACGAGAATAACACCGGCTGCTCCTGTACCACCAAATAACGACTCCATTGCGTTGTCGGCATTGTCGAACTTGATCTGTTCGCTGATGGGGATTTGGAAGGCTTGAATGACGAGGTAGACCGAGAGCATGATAATGTAAGCCTGAATGAGCGCAAACATGATGTACGAGGTGATGTATGTCCATTTGGACCCCTTCGGCCGGTTACCCAAAGCCAGGATAAACTGCAGAATGACGAATGCCAAGTAGAGATACTTGAGGACGGCGTTGAAGATGGGCGTTGCCGAATCACCAAAGGGCCAGGCGTGGTGTTCTGCCGACGAGTTCGAAGCGGGGACCGGAGTGCCAACAAGATCCATGATAACGGATGTTGTGAGCCAGTACGAAGAGAGAGAGAACCAGGTGAAGATGACGTTGAGGACGTTGTAGATAAGCTGAATGTGGAAGAAGAACATGCGGATGATGTTGTGACCAGACTTGTACATACGTCCGAAGTGCATGAGCGAGTACAAACTGGCAGCGAAGGAACCGTTGAGCCAGCGACGACGCTGGGAGATGAACTCAGGAGCACCTTCGGGCACATCTGTCTCACCCTTGGCCGCCTTGATGTAGCTCAAGTGCCACTTTTGACCGGCTTTGGCGACCAACTCGAAACAGAGAATACGATCCTCGGCCAAGAACATGTTCTTCTTGAAGATATTCATACCCTCAATACCCTTCTTGCCCAGAATCTTGGACAAGGTGTGATCACCGTGGAAGTACTGGTCGAGCGGCCGGCCCATAATGGCTCGGAAACGGTAGGCTGAGAAAGCACCGGGCAGCACACTAACGTAACCGAAAGCGCTCTCCAGGGGCTTGTCGAGAATGTTGGAAATCTTGTATTCGAAATTCTGAACAGCAACCAGAGGGTTGAGAAGTTTTTTACCACCTAAATTGAGGGTTAGCAAAAGTTAAAAACATTCGATACATAGATAACCCTAACCCTTGCCCAGCATAGCGTGTATTTCACCGCAAGCACCGCCTAGATCTTTGTCGTTGTAGAAGCCCTCCCATAGAGCGAGCAGCGATTTGGGGGAAGGCTTGGTACCGGCATCGAGAAGGATGCAAACCTCGGGGTTCAGGATACGTCCGAAAGCGTTGAACAGCCAGCGATGCGAGTTGATCTTCTTGCTGTTTTTCTGCTTCAGACAGAAAATGAACTGCACCGGTGGTAGTGTGGACGGGCTGTCATCCGTGGGTCGGATGAGCTGCTGATTTGGCGTGACGGACAACTGAGTGGTGTACTCGAAAATATGTGCAACAGTCTCGTTTCCGTCAACGTCCTTCTTGACCACACCGTCCTGGTACACACCAATGGTGGCCAACACGTCCAGAACGTTCTTGTCGACTTTCTCGATACCGTCGAAGACCAAGCAGACAACGATCTTTTGCCACGCAGGCCCACCCCTGTTCCAGAACGACGACTTCTTGAGATTTACTATATCCCTGATGTTCTGCATGACACCATGGAGTGTTCTCGAGAGCAGAACCTTGTCTTCGTTGTAGTAGGTGATGGCAATGAGCAATTCGGTGTGTCGGTTGTACATGCGGGGACGAAGATCGTAACCATTCTTGAGAGTGAAGTCGTTGGGATCGCAAGTGGCCGCAGTGTAGCGCATCTTGAAGAACTCCTCGTTGTTGCCCTCAACATCTCGGTACTTTGGCTGCACGGCGTTTCTGATAGCACTGGGAACTGGGTAGTCGATGCTCAGGACGGAACCCTGGACAAGCTTGACTTTTCTGGTCGCATAGCGCTTAAGACCACCGGCAGGGGCGGCATTGGGCTGCTGTCTTCGAAGCCAGCTCTCGTCTGTTGTGGTGTCGACCGAAGACATTCTATAGCTAGGATCCGTGCCGAACTGGCCCTGGCCGAGGGAGTTCTGGGGGTAGAAGCCGCCGCCGCCGCCATATTCTGTATTTCCGTGGGGAGGGGGAGTCGGGTTCGCACCGATGCCAACACGAGTAGTGCCAGCATTCGGCGTGTAGGACTCGGTAAGGCTGTATGCTGAGACAGGGCGAACTGGGGGGGTGCCGGCACCGAGTCGATCATGGTCGTACTGGTTCTGGTTGAGAAGGCCGACCTGTACATCATCGTCGAGCTGCTATGAAGTTTTCCTGTGTTAGCATCGCCTATGGCTTCTTCGGCGAGAGCTTCCAGAAGAGACAAAGAACCTAGCATACCTGACCGTGCTGAACTGGAAGGTCCTGCAAAGGAAGACCCCGGTCGTTGTATTCGTCTCCACGGCCGCCGCCGCCACCGTGGTAAGCCATGATTTATGGAGGCTCGCTTCGGCGAGGTCGAGAAAGCTGGTTCTTTCAGGTTCGAATCAAATGGCTCTACCAATTCCTCGCAGATGTTTGTTGCAGGACGTGAAGAAGTAGGCAAAGTGGGCTGCTGGTTGATCAAAGAAGAACTACGGTGAAGCTTGGCGCAGTTACAACGTAAAACGTCAGCTGCCCGTTGGCGAGTCGCTCCAACAAACCGAGCTGATACCCAATTCACTGCAAACGCAGAGAGAGGTCGAGGAGGTGAGCGAGAGTGAGATTGGGCAATTTAGGAAAATGGCGATTATTTTAGGACTCGTTCGCCAGCCCAGAATTCGAGATGTTGTTGGGCCTTTTCTCAGAAAAAAACTGAGGATAGGAAAAGTAAAGAAAAGAAAAAAAGGTCTCAAAACTTGGTTTCAACAGCTCTTGTTCAGGAGACGACGTCCCTGTCCATCTGTATTATGAAGTTGGCGGAAGGCCTTGTGGCTGAGCGACAGGGATTCGCGAGGGAACTTGGGAAAAGGCCCCACCGCCCTCTCTTTTCCGGTTGCTAGCGGTAGCCAGGGATGGCTGCGACTGCGAGTGGCTCGCTTTCGACCAGTTGTGCACCCAGCCCACCCGAACATGCAGCACTGCAAAGACGAACAACTTGACCGACGTCAGTCCGTTTCTTTGGACCATTTGCGTCTGGTGCCATCCCGTCAGTTGGTCACAGTCACCGTCTGCCAGATGCTGCCCACTGACGCTATCCCCCTGATCTAAATGCCAAGCGGCATGCTACCCTCCTCCCGGCATTCAAATTTCTCGTCTTCTCAGGAGTGTTTCATGAGCCCACCTTTTTGAACGACATTCGCGAAGCATCATCACCATCCGGTTTCCCCTGTTGACCCGGCTCTCCGCATTGAGTTTTCTGGTAACTTTCTGCATGCTCTTCATCGTTGTTTTTGTAGCTTCGCAGACGCCACAGAAAGCTTCCAGTTTCTGCTCCCCATTCCGCCCGCCGGACTCCATCTTTTGGGTTTGAGTTTCCATAGCGACATGGCAGTGTCTCCAGTCCGGTCTCCATTTCATGTTGTCTTTGCGCAATGCACAGTCTGGACCGCAGCGGCGGGTACTGTGCGTTGGCTGCCCATGTCGAACATGGTTAGCGCTCCTCGTTAGTGTCTTGACTTTACGATCTTGTTTTTTCAGGGTCTCACTCAGCGATGCACCGAATTTCATCCCATTTGCGAATTGCGAGAGCTTCAGCAATCCTCATGACCGGTTGACATATCAGAAGCTCCAACATACGAGAGTTATTTCGAGACTGTGCGGCGAACTTTAATGCATTAAGGCTACCAGCGGTATATGCTGTAGCCCCGTAGATAGCTGTTTCTTCTGAACCTCGAGTTCTCATGGACCTCCCTTGAGGCCTGAAACAAACCGCTCTCCGCATCGCGGATCTCTCCTTTTGAGGCCTGGTCCATCATTTTGGTAATTCGCCCATGGGGCCATTGCCAACTGCAAGAATCATTTCTTGCAGCTGAGAATTTTGTATTCATGCACAACGACGCCTCACACGAAAGAAAAGAAGCAAACGCATATCTTGGCGTTTCTAACTGAGCGGCTTGCAAGAACAAGGGGTGCCGTTCAGCTCCACGCCTCCTTTCAACGGAGTTGCAACGGGAACATCAAAATCTTTTTTTTCTTCTCGACAAAACTGCCTGTTCCCGTTCACTATCATGCAACACGGCAATTGCAACGTTTCGCCGCTCGCCACGCGTTGCACCAGATGGATCAACACATGATTGTTTCTGATCACTGGATGCCCGCTTTTACGAGAAACACCAACAGCTGTCTTCCATGAGGGCGATAAGAGCACCAATTACTGTGATCAAAGGCTGTACCCAAAAATAGCACTAGTGGGTATACGGAGGATGGGTCCCAAACGGAGCGGCCACCGAATCAACGGAACACGGCGCCTTCGGCAGTTTTTGTGCTTGTGCATTCCGTATTCATATTCAGCATTTCAGCGTCTGGGCGTCATCCCAGAGACTTGGGTGAGGCTGAGCTGACGCTCTTGCTGCTCGTCACCAACAGGAGGGTCAACGGCTCCTCGGATTTCCGTCCTAGAAAAGCTTTTGGTGTTGCCCCAGCCTCGTTCATATGTGTATTCACCACTGCGGTGAGGACCAATTACGACCTACAGCTGTTTCTGGGCTACCTCTTCACAATGGTTTACCGATTTTTGGTCCGGCGAATAGTCTCTCAGGCTCTGGATGTTGTGGGTGCACAATGTTTATGCGTTCAGCGTAAGATATCGACTGGCTGATCATCTGCTTGGTGGCTTGTCCCCAGCTGCACAGACCGATGAACCTGTTGAGTCTCGTTTTGTTTTTGGCTAGGAAAAGCAGCCGCGGAGCAACCATCATCCATCTTCCCTCCCCGGTAGTCACTCGGGTCTTCCGCGTCTTGACCCTCCCGGCGACTGCCGCCTCGGGGTTATTTAAGAAACCCTGTGAGGCCAAGAGGAAGAAGTAGTAGAGACATCTTTGCATTGCTTGTTTTGTTTCGATTCCTAAAACAAAGTGCAACCTCAATCTCAATTCGATCGGATATTTTTCTAGAAACTTTCTTTTTCGGGTCCCTACCTACCTAACCTACGCGCGTTGAGTCCGAGGCGGATGCACACAAATCTCCCTTCACCGAATAATCTTCTCTTATTCTCGTCGACGTACCAGGTAAATGCTGACCGTGCATCACGACGCACCCATGGATGGTGAGGTGGCACCTTGCAGACTTGCCAAAATTCACCAACAACTTCCGCTCAGAAGCTTGTCAGAATCCTTCAGGATTATCAAAAGTGCGGTGCTGCTGCACAGTGTGGTGAGATCTGTTCTACTACTGCGACCAGAGAACCAATGCAAAAGCTTCCACCAGAATGGTTGACGGCTTGACGGCCCAAGCCTCGACGGTCTGAGCTTCTTGCAGCAGTTGGTGAAAGCAGTGCCATCACTCTCGATCCTAATCGTCCTACAGCGGTCTTCCGTTTCTTGAGAGATATGAGGGCTCGAGGACAGAACTCACATATCTTCCGAGACGCTCAGCGACTGTATCCTTTTGCCCTCTTCACCCTCTCTCGTCTTGGAGTTGATCCCCTCACTACTAAATAGATAGGGGAACCACTGTGCGCGTTCACCAGAAGAAGGGTCTCTTTTAAGGTTTGCCCCCTTTTTATCGGACCTATACCGACCCAGAATGGCCTCCGCGCCGTTGAACTCGATATTTTAGCTCGAACGTCAGTGCATCTGTCCCTGCAGCAAGCACTCTGGGCTCTCAACTTGGGATGGTTGTGGCTGAAGATAAGTTAATCCAGACTACACCTCCTCAATGAGGACGAATATCGTATGCCTTCTCCAGATCTCCAAGCGGTTACGTCGTCACATAACTCAGGCTCCGAAAGATGAAACCTATCACGTCATCGTAGTTATGTATGTTCCCCTCCGACATCTGTACACAGACTACAGTTAAGCGCCAGCTACTGGTGAACTTGTCACTATGGTTTTCGTGCCTTGTTTTGGGGGATGACGATGCTTGGCTTACTATATCTCAGGGAACATTCCGTTCTCGCCGCCCTTCTCCTTCCAGCCACCCGCTCTTGCATCCAGTGCTCTCTTTTCGCAATCTGGATTAATGACACAAGCCCGGAAACCCGTCCTTACTTCGGTTTCTCTAAGATGATGCTTTGGTGTAAGCAGGGTCCTTCCAAGAGCTGTAACTGATGGTATCTAGAGACCGAGATGAAGAGTATAATTGCGCCCTTATGCGAAGGGACTCTACCATATGTCAGCAACGGGTAGAAAGGTTACCTCTTCTCCTCTGCCACACTGTCGATAACTGGAAGGACCCACAAGAGAAACAATTGTCTCTCGTAGTGCGTATATCTTGATTAATCCCGAGCATCATCCAGTCACGGAGAAACATTTCAAGAGATTTGGGCAAAAGATTCCGGCTTTGAAACAACAAGCTTACTGCAGGTTCGGCGGGGGCAATCCCGGCTGTAGCTTCGTCCCGGTAGTACTAAGCACCTCAGCACCGTTGCCGCGTCCCTTCCCACCCTCCTGCTGCATATTATGGAACACGGAAGATAAACGATAAACTTGACTCTCACGAGGTTTTACTACTTTGCATGTATGCGTGTCCTAAATTAATCAGCTTAGCTAACAGCCGTCAGCTTCGCCAAGCCAGGCACAGGTGGCATCTCTGCGCAGCTATCTCATCCCTATAGCGTGTACTTCACAACTGTGCCAGCTGGGCCTTGGGTCGCTGTAGTGGGCCACATATTGTCCAAGGTAGTCGGGATCTTTTTGTTGTTTTGGTCGGTACATCAGACGGACACAAATGGCGGAAGCAAGAAACGAAAAAAAACAACGCAATCAAGTTGATACTAAAATCCTCGTGTCCTTTTTCGTTTCGGTAGTTCGTGATATTCGGCGCGGGGTACTATCGATAATTCGTAATTGATCTGCATCGGGAAGGGAGGACGTTGAAGTTCCATGGCACACATCTGACTGCATTGGGGATCGCGCGTCTTTCCATTCGCCGGATGATGCCCAAGTTTTGAGCTTGGCAGAGACCTGGAAGTGGTCTGGCCTTTTTCTGATCTCCCCGGTGGAGGTTTTGTGCGGGAGCTGGGGGGAGGATGGAAGGGAGCAAGCCCCTCGTCTCGTCCCATCGCGGCTCCTCCTTCGTCTCAAGCGAATCATGCGTGCACAACACCAACGATGATCATCAGAACAGACATTGTGTCTTTCATATTTTCGTGTTTGTAAATACGCTTTTGTCGATATGTTCTGTTATAACAGCATCGATGTCTTCGAGTTTTTCAATCATCTGGGGAAAAATCAAGACAACATCGGCAATTAAACAGAGAGGGAAGAAATCAAAAAGCGGATAAGCCGCGCACGCCGTGCCACAAGAAGGGAATCAGGGGTGAGGCCAGGCATCGTTGATCGAGCGAATGAATGGTGGTCTTGGCCCTCCCAAATGTTTTGCTAAACCGCTGCGGGGCGCCGGAAGAACCATGGATGGTCCTTCTTGAGTGTGGCTCTGCCCTTCCTCACTGGCCCCTTCCGTAAATTGAAGTCGAGGGGGACAGACCATCCAGTGCCATCGCGCCCATTCGTTCAGCCGGTGTCCCGCCGTGGGTGTCCATTATCAGCCCGCAAGTGCCCTGTTGCCCCAGGCCGTCGTGCTCTCTCAAAGGTCAATCAATCCCCATCCCATTCCCAGCCCGCCACAGGCTCAGGCCCCAAAACTCCTCCACCCTTCCCGCTCGCCGCATCTTTCGACCAGCAATCGCTCTCTATTGTTCGTTGACTTTGTGATCTGATCTCGACAACAGAACAATCCCATTCGCGACGAACTGTTCCCACATTATCGCTTCTTTGTGTTTATTTTTCTTCAGATCGGATATCTTTCTGATCGCTCGACGTTGAATTCAATTCCAACGCGCTACATTCGTTTCGAGCTAGTCTCCCAGTCACTCGTTTTCGCTGGTCCGCCGATTGATCGATTGAACGATTGAAACGTCCGCTGCACCTAACCGTCAATTCATCCTATATATATATACGCTTTCGATCAACCGGTTCCATTAGTGCAAACAACATTCTTTTGTTTTTTGCTCAACTATCCTCTGCATTCATAAGCATAAGCGCGATACCCTCAAACTACGACGACAGACGCGAGCGAATGGTGTACGGTTTATGAGAAGGTCTCCTCGACATTCGGCACTGCGAACCTAATTAATTTACAGAAGATCACAGCTCTCTTCTGATTGCTTAGAACAACTCCGAGTCACAATGTCCTATCATGCTCGATCAGCCTTTCACTTGTCGTCAGAGTGGTTACAGCCGCGAGAGGCCCAACAAAATGATCCGAATCAACCCAAGACATGTGTAGCATGCGACGACACTCAGGCCTTAGAATGCCCACCTTGTGATGAAGGGTTTCAATGCGAGTATAGGGTCCCAAGCGACTGCCCATCAGTCTGTCAACGTGCCGTCTGTGTACCCAAACCACCACCACCAGTCAAACCATCTAGTGGCTCAACCAACGTCGGCGCTATCGCAGGAGGTGTTATTGGAGGCATTGCCGTTGTCGCAGTCGTCGCATTCCTGATTTGGAGGTTCTGTGTCAAGCCAAGGAGAGAGCAGCAGCTTCCCGTCAAGGAGATATGGGAAGACTCAGCAGACCATATGGACGGTGGGGAGAAGGGGAGCTTTGCTCAACGTCGGGACTACCGCGCCTCGACGCACACGGTACACTCGATCGCCTCGACGGTACTTACTCGGGCTTCCAACATCATCCAAATCGCCTACATTCCCGGCGTCACAAACCGAGCCACCTCGTCGCCTACCGTCCTCGTTCCTCCAGTGCCCCCGATTCCCATTTCCGTCTCTCAGGCCAGCACTCCGAACAGCACCGAAGACCAGCATTTCTTTGTTCCTGGTGACCTCCGTGATTCTACCTATTCTGGTTTATCGTCTTATACCGATCGTACCTCTTACGCCAGGACCTCGTACGCCCCACGATCCAGCGTGGCATCGACCATCTACGGAAAGAGCGCGGTTGTTGTGGCCCCTGCCCAAACGGGTATGCGAGCGAAGCCGGCCATGGTTAGTGTCAGGTCGGCTCACTCCAACAACTCGACTGGCACCTCGACTCCTCCAGTTCCGAGCGTCGACTACGAGAAGTACGCCGTCGTTCGGCCACCAAGCCCCGCGAACAGCACTTTCAGTGTTGGGTCCACATTCTTGAACAATGCCAGCACTCACACTGCCACGCCTGCTCGTGCCATGGTTGTCCGCGTTGGAAGTGTGAAGAGGCTGAACAGCAACAAGACGAACAAATCCGACGAGGCCACACTTACATCCCCTATCACCGTGTCTGGATCTACCATTCGGGACTCGACCGCTGCTACGATCATTGAAGACTCGCCGCAAACGAATGATCTCGGACCATTCTCAGATCCGCCCAAGCCATCATCGCATAGCGCCGTTAGCAGCAACAGCCTTAGTGCCGTCATCGAAGAAGCCACCAGACGGGCATCACAGAGGGACTCTTCGTTACCCATCAAGGGGAGGGAAAGGAGTCCATTCGGCGACGAACACGCCGCACCATGATGATTTTTGGAATAGTGGTTGACATTATACCCCTCTTATCTTCAACGTACATTTTACGATATATCCCGGTTATGTTTTTGGGGGCTACTTCAGCTTGGAGCTTTGTTTTTTGGATCTTCACTTTCAACCATTCTTGTCATGATGGTCTTTTTATTTCCTTGTGTCTTTTTTTTTTTTTTTTTTTTTTTTTTTTTTTTTTTTTTTTTATAATCAAGGCTATAACCCAGCCCCAGGGTGGAAATTGGGGTAAAATTTTATTT